>CM035413.1:34370196-34405196 GCA_020310875.1 Ceratopteris richardii | reverse complement strand
GCTGATGATCATGTGAGGAGGTTCATCTCTTTATGCCGTGGACGAGGTTTCAGAATAGAGAGGATGCAATGTTGGCACTCTTCCTATCCACATTGGAAGGCCTTGCAGACAAATGGTATAGTCAATATGCAGATGGCCACTTTGCTACATGGGAGGCTTTCAAGACGGCGTTCTCACAGACATTTCGACCAAGTGACTCCTACGAAAGAGCTCTAGATCAGCTAGAGAACTTAAGGCTGAGACCAGGTGAATCCTTTCATGAACTTCACACTAGGACAAAAGCACTTGTTGCACGTCTTCCACATGCTCCAAGTGATTTCTTGGTTAAAAAATGGATAGAAGAAGCTTTGCCGAGGTCATCTCAGCAGAAGTTACGTGAGTCTCTTAGATTGGATGCGACCCTCAATGATTTTGTTGCAGCAACATCACGCATTGAAGAAGCTAGGCAACATTTTGAAGGGGATACACAACCAAATTATGCTGCAGAACTAGACCCTATTGGGCAACTAAGGAAGGAACTGGAAGCATTGAGAATGCAACAAAATCAACAAGAAGAGAAGTTCTTACCACCACTACGTCGCATTGATGATGAAGTAGCCCAACTTCACCGTGAGTTAGAAGAATTGCGGACCACTCAGAATAGGACTCTTTGTGGATTCTTAACCTTACCCTTAGCATGTCTCCAAAGATAACCGTTACATAGGAAAAAGTTATAAGCTCATTTCCTAATGTTACGAAATCTATTCATAGTCCAGGTAGGTAATGGTTGTAGTGTACTTAGATACTTTCCTATGTCTCTCCATTCATTTTCATACTCAGACTCATGAAATTTCTCATACTCATATATATGTGAAACATATTCAACTAAATTCATATTCTTTATTAGATCACTTTCAAGATCATCATCAAATTTAGCTCTCGATAACATATCAGCAACTGAGTTTGACTTACCTGAAATAGGAACTAACTTAGGATTTATGAACTTAATATATGAGATCCATCTAAGCATGGCTATATCAGGAGATGAACAATTGTCTATCATTCAAATGAGAGGCAAACAATCAGTCTCAACTTTCACATTTACATCAATGAAATATTCTTGGTCTGTTTTCAAAGTTGTTACCATACCCCATAGTTCTCATTTGATCTGTGGATATTTTCATTGTGTTTCATGTAGAATTTTGGCACCAAACCTAATTGCATATCTATTTCCTTCACTATCATCTTGACTTATGACCCAACCTATACCAATAAGACTAGTATCAATAGTCAATATAATAGGTTTGTTAGCAGAATAGTCTACACACTTAAGGATGGGAGCTTCAAGCAATAATTTCTTCAATTTACGCATAGCTTGAGTGTGTTTGTCAGTCCAAATAAATTTTAGTTTCCTCCTCAACAAGTCATAGAGACAATCAGCAACATGAGCAAAGTGTGGGATCCAAATAACATAAAAGATGCAAGCACCAAGAAATCTACGTACCTCACTCACGTTGTTACATGTTTCAGAAATCTTGCTAATGGCATCAACTTTTTGTGGGTATGGCTTTCGACCATAATGGCCACATAAATGTCCAACAATAAGAACCTCGTTGACACCAAAAATAGATTTTTCTATGGAAAATGTGAGACCTACCTCTTCAAATCGTTGAAATATTCTTTCACAATTAGAGATATGGTCAAGAAAAAATTTACGACATCCAGATAAATCTAAAGTAATGTCCTTTACATGTTCCTCACTCCCTTTAATTGGAATATCATCAATGAATGGCATAATTATATGAGGGATAAAATCTTGTAAGACCATATTCATAGAACTCATCATATGAGCCACAGAATTAGTCGCTCCTTGAGGTAAAGTACACATTCGCACTAAGCCTAAAGGATTTTTCATTATGATAATGTCATGACTATCAATTGCTAATTGGAATTGGTCATATCCAGAATATAAATCACCCATTGAATAGATAGAATATCTTGAAAATGATTCAGCAAACTCATCTACAATGGGTCCTGTTCCTACATTCCTTATGGTGACTTTATTGACAGATTGGAGATCTTGAATAAAACATAGTTTCCCATTCTTTTTAGGCATAGTGAACCATCTATTTGAGTAAGGTGCAAAAGATGGCTCTAAAATTCTCATATTTATCTTCTCCTTAAGTACTTTCATTAGCTCAGGTAAGTGAGCCTTTGGAACTGGTATAGGACAAAGATTCCATGGAATATGTGGAATAGTAAAGATTACCATGGGTGCAATTAGCTTAGGATCTACACAAGCAATCTCATGAGGATACATAGTAAAGGCTTTTCCATGGCTACATATGACTCCCTCAAATTTATCTCTCTTTGTTGGTAAAAGAAAGTCATCATCTCTACCAATTTTCACCTGTTTGAAGTTGTCTTAGTGAATGTATGTCCTATGTTTTTCTCATCCCGAAGAATTCGATCATTTTTCACATCAATAATTTTTTCATTACTTCCTTGAGGTAATGGTTGAGCTATGGGTTTGATTTTCTTGTCTACAATTTTGTACTTTGTTTCAACTAAGGCATCATGTGTTTGGTTAAATTTTGAGCACTTGTCAACATTGAGAGCATACTCTTGGATTAGAGCATACTCATCAAGGGAAGAAAGAAGAATAATATGGGAATTAGAATTTTGTTGAAGACATAACTCTAACTCCTCAAGAGTACAAAAACAATGAGATGTTTCAATCACATGCTCAATGTTCTCATCATGTTCCATGATTTTGTTTTTTTTATAATGTTTTTGGGTTTTTTGGATAAAAGACTTAGACCGTTGACTCTTATGAAGAAAATCTAATCTAGAATGTGGAAAAGAAAGTGACAAACTATTGTACATCTTGGTTGGATGTGAGATGTCAAACTAATATCCACTGTTGTCCCGCTCAACAATGGATTCTATCCGAAATTTTGATCATATGTAGCTCCAAACATGAATCGAGGTGCAAAATCACTACAAGCATGCTCATGACTCTTAGTAACAATAGGTTTCTTTCTAATTGACCATCGATTCCTAGGATGATTCACTCCTACTGTCATGACTTTAAGTGATTGCATTCCATCCTTAGACTTAAATCTAGCATAGGTAGACCCATCATCCATGGCTTTAGTTTCCATACGACTCTCACAAATAAAGGATTGACCTAAGAGAACTTCATAGGAGTAATTATCTTGAATAAAAAAGTGAAACTCTTCTATGATTCCTCCTATGGATATGGGCACACTACCACAAGCTCCATACAGGGTACCTACACCATTATCTGTAGTTCTCATACGCCATCCACAATCTTTATCTGTGGGCCATTGAAACTTATCATAGGCTTCTCTTGAAATCACATTGATTTCGGAACCCGAATCTACTAATGCATTTACAGTGATAGTGTTCTTATCATTTCCTACTTTAACATGCATCTCTGATGTACCTCTAGACCAAAATAGTCTTTTAAAGTGACTTTCAGGATTGTTTTCATGATTTTCATGGCCAGGTTGAATAGGTCCTAAGAAATTTTTATTAACATTTACTTCATCATCATCAAAGTCCTCTTCATCAGATTCATCAAAGTTTAAGGCTTCATTTATAGCTTGATCTTGATCTAGAGAATCTTGCATCTCAGTATCTAGATTAAGCGGAAACCTCTTCCTTTTAATTAGGTAGATAAATTTATCTTTAAAAACAAGCTTTGCAATAGAGAAAAATAGTTCTAAAGACATAGTCACTTGACTCTTAAGCAAAATGTCATCTAAAATCTCCATAGGATCTATTTTTCTCTAAATTTCTGAAATCAAGATGGCTTTAGGTTTTCTATTTGGTTTCTTTTGTTTTTGCTCAGGGTATTGTTTTTGTTCATGTTCTCGTGTTTGGTCTTCAGTTTGTTTTGATTGTTCTTGTTTATCTAAAGGCTTTGGTTCTGTTTTTCTTTGCTTTTTCTTCTTCCCTTTTTGTTTCTCCTCTTATTTTTGTTCATTGTGTTGTGATTCTTATTTTTTATCTTTGGATTGTGATGTTTCTCCCTGCTATATGATTGTTTTTGTTCCCTCCGAGGTTTGTTTTCGCGTTACTCTTCTTTCACTAGGCTCAGCTTCATCTCTTTTTCTTTTTTCTTCTACATTGGATATGTGAGAAATAAGAGATTGATCTTCTATCGGTGACTCCCAAGCCATTATTCTCCTAATCTCATCTCGTGCTCTTACTAAAGCCTCTATGGAAAAGTCACCTTCCTTTGTGGGTTTACTTGATTCTACTTTTTGTTCATCAGGAGATTCTAGTTTCACTCCTCTAGTTCCTACGTCTGTTATGGTTACATTTTCATAATGGTTTTTCATTCCTCCCAACCCATAATTTCCTTGCAAAGGTAGCCTAGATCGATAGTCACAGACTTTCTTGTCTATGTCTATTACTAGTCGTTGCTCCTTAGCAGCCTTCAATAGTTCATAATCTCTGAAAAAGTGCTCTAACGAATCACACCAAGGACACCTACGAGGGCCACGCACAAAACCATTTTGATTTTGAGGATTTTGATTAACTTGTGGTGGGAAATTTTGAAATTGAGGATTTTGTTGATAAGGTATTTCTTGAACAGGATAATTAGGATTTTGATAAGGCAATTGATGTATTTGAGGAGCTTGCGGAGCAACATGTGGTACTTGTCAGGTTAACCTCAACAAAAAGTGGTGCCTGTCATGGACGCGGCTTCGGTGGGACATGAAGTTCATGGCTATCTGGCACCCCCTCATAGAAATCAAAAAGTCTGTCCTCTTATGGCAAATTCTTCATCATGGAATCTGGACCAACCTTAAGGCTAGCAAAATTTGTGGGATCCCTCCCTGGTGCAAACGCTGCTACCGGTCTATCGAAGATGTTTTACACATCTTCTTTACCTGCCCCAACTCCAACAGACTCTGGCAGGTGGTTGGAAAGAGAATTAGACTTCAAAAACGTCTCAGTTGGCAACAAGCCCTGCTGGGAGAAGCGATCGGCTGCTCCGCGACTCTCTGGAACGCCATCAGAGGGGAGGTCCTATGGAAAATCTGGCGGGAAAGATGTGCTTTCAACTTCGGTGACTCCCCCAAGGAGTGGTCAATTGAGAAATTGCTGTTCCTCCTTGGCAAAAGGATTGTCAAGTGTAAAAAATCCCCCCCCCCCCCCCCCCCCCCCCCGTTTAGGCATCATCAAGTACTCCTTTTGATCGATAACAAGCTTAAACCCAAGTGGGCCCCACATGAGGGTGATGAGAGGGTAATTAACCTTCTTTGTAATGTCATCTAAGCTCTGTAAAAGCTTCCCCTGCTTTGTGGGATTTGGAGGGTCCCGTGGGCACTAGTCCCCTTCTCTTGTACTTTTCTTTATTTAATTCAAGTCCGGGAGAGTAGGCTAATGCCGAACTTCCTTTATATTAAAAAAAAAACATGTGGTACTTGAGGTGCAAGAGGAGCTTCCATATTATACGATTGATGATTTTAAAAATTTTGATTTTGAGGATTTTGAAAAGCTATTTGTGAAGCTTGAGGATACATGTTTTGATACATTTGAGGATTTTGCACATGAGGATGAGGATTTTGCATTGAAGGATTATGCATTGGAGGAACTTGATTTGCTTGAGTAGGATCTACTTGTGGATTTTGATTGGTAGCTATAACAGGTTGATTAGGCTCTTTAATAGAGATTGGGCTCATTTGGTTTTGAAAAGTTTTGGTGTAATTAGATTGTAAAGCATCTATAGTCTTGGCCAAATTGGATTGTGTAGCAATAAGACTTTCCATTTGCTTAGTGAGAATTTCCACTTGAGATTGTTCAACTACACTTTTATTTGGCTCTACTCTAAAACCTTGAGTAGGCTCCATCATTTGAGGAATAGGAGTAGAGTCAAAAAGCATAGCATGGGATTGTTCTCTAACTTGCTCCTTAGTTTGTGGAAGGCTAGCTTGACGAAGACTAGTTTGCTCATAAAGCATGTATTGTCTTTGATGTCTATGGGCTATAGCCTCTACTACTTTACACACTTTTTGCCAATTTTCAATAAGACCATAACGCTTATCTGGTTCTTCTAATCGCCGTTCAACTTCCCTACGAGTTTCAGGATGAAGAAGCTTAAGAAAATTGATCACAAGATCAGGTTCCAAAGATATCTTATCCTCATCAGGAAGTTGTTCATAGCGTCTAATATACTCAATTTATAAGTGAGTAATAGAGCTACTAGGCTTTGGTGAGTTGACCCATCGTAAGAATCCATCCCGATTATGTTGGCTATAATCTTCAAGATAGAATTCTTTGAGCATCTCCTTTCTAAAATCACTCCAAAGAAGACTATCATATTGAGTGACACGGTTTATAATAGAGCTATCAACAATTCGTTCAAAGAATGATATGAAAAGATCTTCGGGAACAATAAGGGATTTGAATCCTTCCTCCATCTTATGTGAATAAGCAAGTGATGCATGATGCTCTAGATCTCTCACAAATGCGTTTACTTGATGATGAAGATGTGCACGATACTGTGAGAAATCCAGTGCAACACTCAAGAATGATGATGATGATGAAATGATGAGGATGAAAAATATAAAACAAAGGATATGGATCACAACCTCCCAACAAGATGAGAAGCAAATGCCATGAAGCGTTTCACGTCGGGGTCAAATGTGGAGGTGATCGCAATCCGGGTGGATCGGGTCCGATCGTGGCACACACAGGGTGTGTGAAGCTAATGAATGTTGGAAGGTTTAAGGACGTGAAAGTGAAATTAGTGTTGAGTATGAAGAAGAGAGAGATGTTGAAATGATTATGGGAATGGGAATGTAGGAGTGCAAGTTAGATTGATAAAAATGAATGATAAGAATGAAAGAGAACCATACACATGAATCAAATTTGGAAGGAAGAATGGTCCATTGAAGGAGCTTCTTAAACACTTCCTAATTCCAATCCATATGCATAGTCTTCTTTGGATGATATGTATGCATGACGAGAATAGATGGAATCCTTACACATAAATTAGTTTTGAAAGGAAGAATGGTCCAATATTGGAGCTTCTTATACACTTTCAAAAACTAATCAATATGTATGGGTAAGTATGGATTATATGCATGCAAGTGAATTATGATGATAGAGTTTAATCACAAGCTCATTGGAACATCCTCACTGGCTCAACGCAATCTTGCGGAGCCTTCTCACACATAGAAGAAAATAAAAGACATGTAAAAATACTTAAGAGACTAAGAGACAAGAGAGAAGAGATAAGTGACAAGTGACATGAATTAAAAGGATTTGAATTAAGTTACATGTATAAGATCATCATGGTACGTCAAGCTAAGCAGTCTACTGATCAAAGGTGGTTCCAACCCTCAAACCATGAGAGTTCAACCGAATGTCACACGTAAGAAGGTGAGTTCCACTTCATTGACCCTATGTATATCTAGGCTCGTAATGTCTAACTAAAGAAGTCTAAGACGCATTAAAACCAGCTCTAACTCACTCACACGGTCCACCGAGGGTGAGTCAAGATAGAGATGCTGGTTTCAAGAGCCTATCCTAGATTGGAGTTCTAACTTAAATTTGAAACTAGGTAGTATACTCATACTAGCCCACCTTGGATCCTCACTCGCTCAACCGAGGTTGATCGTCTTAAGGAAACCGTAAGGTAGCAAGAGCCCTATGGATGCCTAACAATGATGATCTAGGAGTTTGGAGGGGGGTTTATATAGTTTTTTGAATGAATTTGGGCCCTTGGATCTAGAGAAATCAACTCTGAACTCTTGGATCCCTACTTTCGATTACAACCATTTGATTAATCAAATCAATGGCTTGGAATTGTTCTTTCTATAAAATCTAGTATAAAGGAGTGAAATTTAGGCGCCTTCATTCTCCACCATTGGATCTGGGGATGATCTATACCGTCGGATCAGTGCTGACATCAATTCGGATAAGGTAAGCCACTATTTTTGGAGAAACTTTGCATTATTGATCTTTAACTATAAAAAAAGTCTTCTTTGATGAAAAAACTCGTGGATCCTCCTTCGTTTATGCTTTAGTGCATCTCCACCCTTCAATATGAGCTCATCTTGACCGTACAACATGGTTCAACCATATTTTTCCATGTGGCAGCCCTTCAAGCCTTCAATTTTCTTGTTCTAGAAAACTGCGATGACCTTGAAAACTAGATTTTGTGCTCTTTGACCCTTCAAATATCCTTTGATGAAGATAAAATTTTGTAGGACTATGTTTTGAAAGGCCTCCTTTAGGAATATGCAAAAAAAACTCCCATTTGAATCTTCCTTGTACAAGTTTGACTACATTTGGAAGCTTGCAAGGTGGCATTAAGGTGCCTAGGAAGCTCTGATAGCCTTGAAACTTTGTACAAATATGTAGCCAAATATGATCTTTATACATGCAAAACCATATGGCAAACAAAAATTCTTATAAAAAATTTTGTAGGGTCTAAGTGAAAAAAATACATTTTTAGAAAATACACATGGCATATCAATGTGCTAGAAACTCCATTTTCATGTGAAATTCGGGCTATAGACTTCCTTTGATAGGCTTTACAAGTATATGAATTCTCATGTGATTTGGAGACATTGAAATTTTTACCCTAATTTCCAAAGTTTGACCAGCTTTGACCGCTACCCTAGATTTCATCGATTTCTTCCAAAGTTTGCATGTCAATTCCCTTTCACATCCTTGATGCATCTTGGACTTCTCAGGGATTTATGGCTACCTTCACCAAATGTGTTTCTTGTAGGCCTTCATGAGTGAGAGGAGAGAAAATCTCGACGACAACGTGATTTTTTTACCTTCTCCCGCATCAAAAAGCTACATTTTGAATGATCATGGGAGTTTTACCTTCTCCCTCATCAAGAAGGTACATTATGAATTATCATGGGAGGTTTTTATCTTCTCCCTCATCAAAAAGCTACAGAAATGGATGTATGTCATTGATGATATGAAGGTTAAATTTTTATATTATGGAGTCCCAAAGATAGGAGAATTTGAAGCTAAAAACAATAATTGTAAAACTTTGAATAGTTATTTGAATAACTTTCTCGTGAACTTTGTAAAAGGTTTCTGCAAGAAAGAGGACTTGATTTTGAAATGAAATTGAAATGAATTGTGATATGAATTTGAAATGACTTTTTAAATGATTTTTGAATTGAATTAGTGTATGAATATATGTGTATGCATGAAAGTGTGTGTATGCATGTACAAAATTATGAGATGATTTTTTGAGTTAGGTTAATGAGATGAACTAGATAAATGCATGAATCCATGACTGTATTCATGAAAATACATGTATTCACATGCATGTGCATGAGGGCATGTACATATGCATGACTTTGTGATTGGTATGTATACATGAGAGTATGTGTTTAGGAGTTAAACATGGATGATGAGTATATACATAAAACTTTGATTATGAGCATGTGCAAAGTATGATGACTAGTAAAAATAAACATGTATATGCATGAGAGCATATGCATGAACATGAAGTTATGATTTTAGGTGATTGCATGGATTTATGAGTAGATATGTATGAAATGTATGTATGATAGGCATATACCTGAATTGTTGAAGTGTGAACATGTGCGTGCAGTGAAGCATGTATAAATTTGAAGTATGATGACTAGAAATGAGAGAATGTATGCCCAATATGATATCTTCTAGATGTATGTGAATGTATGAATTTGATGGCATAGCTATAAAGATGTGGAAGCATAAAGCAAGCTACAACAACTGAAGATGAGGGTAAAAGAGTTATAAATGAGTTTTGACCTCCATGAAAAGTTGGCTAAGTTTTACACTTGAGTTAATGTAGGCTAATCAAAGATGAAGAATAGCTATAGAGAAGAAATATATAAATATTAAGATCTTAGTTACTCTAGGATTTTGAGTGATCATGTAGTGAGGGTATATGTAAAAAGATGTTTTCATATTACTCATATCTATGTTTGTCCTACAACAAGTATATTGTGAAAGAATTCTCTTTGCAAGGGAAAAGCTTCTATAGATTTGACTTTAGAAATTCTTAATCAAATGCATTGATCCATTTTGCATTATTTTCATTGATTTGCATTTCATAGTACGCATTGAATATATAAAGTGCACTTGAGTTTATACCCCTAGATGCACGTTCAATGGAACATATCAACGATGTAAATGCATGTGATATTTCTATAATAAGATTCAATTTAAGATGAGAAACCTCGCCATCAATAGCCTATTACCTTTTTGAGGCATCATATTGAGTTTTATTACATTTACAAGTTTGCATAATAGGGTCACATTTCATGACCTTGCATCAAGGCACAATGCTTTTCTTACCTATGCACTATGAGTGATTTTCTAAGGTTTTATGTATTTTCACATTGCTTGTATGGGAGGGAGTGCATAGGCCTCGACATCAGAAGCCTTTTACCTTACGAATTGCACCATGTTTGATTTCCCATGCAATTCAAAGTATGCATTTCATAGGGCTAACTATACGGCCTTGCATAGGCACTTGTTTTTTTATGTTTCGTGCAGTACGGACATGAAGCTAATTTTTTAGGTTGAAGATAAAATTTTATTTTTGAAGAAAAAAAGGTACTTCGGTTGGCCCATCCAAAGGATGTGCAGGTTTGGTGGAGGTGAATGTTGGAGAGATTCTCTCCCTTAAGCAGATATTCCATTTCTTTGTTTTTACACATGAATTGTGTGGAACTTAAAAATAGTAACTTTAAAGGCTTGCTCACATGATGTTGAGGTGTTCGAAAAGGAGATCACTGAGTATTGATGTAAGCCATATTATGATCATTGCAATATTCACATATGACACTCAAAGACATAGTGGAATACTTTATGCGCATGGAGCATACACCACTTTAAAGTGCGTTTTTGGTGTTGATCCCAATGCTTAAGAAAACTAATACATAAAATTCGAGTTTATATATGAAATATGTCTACCATGAGCATGACAAATAGAGGCGTATATGGAAAGTAGAGGGCATGCATAAAGACACGGAAAGGTGGCTGGAAACTCAACTAACAGAGAGACCAAGCCCAAAAAGGAGGTGCATGCACGTGAAGAGGGCACAACTTCTGGAAGTTTTTCTCTCGTGTGTTTTTTCTCTGATAAGAAGGGAGGGTCAATTCAGAGATTTCATCTAGCAAATCACGTAAAATCTTCGAAAGGGGAACAACATTATGGAAGCTTTTTAGATATCACCTGATTGCAGCTATGTTTGGGGATAAGCACGAGAGATCCAGATTTTGTTGCACAGCCATTACTAAACCAAAGTGTTGAATTGCCGAAGTTCCATTACATCCAGAATTGCGTTGCTGCAACAATAATTTTGAGGAGAGTGCAATTTGAAGATCTTCCTATCTATGTAATACTTGAAAGTTTTCTTGAATCTACTTACATGATATGTTCAGGACAATAGGTTAGGTTCACGTGTGTACGTTTGTGCAGATTGTAATACTCTACTTTTGTTGTTTGGTTGTGCAAAACAAAGACCTGGTCAATGAAGGTCCTAGACTCCATAGCCACTCTCTCCCTTATACCAGATCTACCGGATCCATGTTCATTATTTGGAAGTCCAAAGTGTCTTTAAATCCTTGGATTTCTATTTCCAAATTATATATCATTGTGTCCCAAACACGGGTGTCTTGACCGTGCATCATGGAAACAATGTATTTATGAGGAAGAGCTAGTTTTTTTACTAGATAAAATTATGCATAGCAGAGTCATCCACCGTTATCCGGATGGTGTGCCCTTTTACTGATCCATGCAACTTGACCAAATCATGTGGACCAAACTCTTGAGGTTGCCACATGTTTTTGGAGATCTCACATGAATGGGTACTGTCGCAGTGCATAATCTGAACCTTCTTTGCACTTGAATTCGCATCCAAGTCCAAAGTTTGAATCAGATGTATTTGTTGTTGCTGCTTACCCTTTCCCTTACTTTCTCTTCCAACTGGATAGACACGACTACGATGTCCTGGCTTGAGACACTTAAAGCACAAATTTTCCTTTTGCGCTTTATCATGATCTTCTTGGAGAAAGTACGTGTCTAAATACATGAGGTTTTTTAGACACCCTTTCATTCGATCTAGTCCCGTTGCCTGTACGCTTAAAGTTATTCTTCTGGGAATAACTGCTTTCCTGCGGGATATCCAGACATGAGTTATCCTCATAAATCTGGGCAATCTTTATGGCCTCTTCTAGGGATTTAGGTGCATGCCTTTTGACTTCATTTCAAATCACTGGTTAAGTCCTCTCACAAAACCGCGAAGACGATGAAAGTCATCTAAGTTCTTTATTTTCAGAATAACATCTCTGTATTCTGAAATATACACTAAAAACGGTCTACCTTTCTGTTGAATTTTATCCCATGCCTCCAATTGCGTTCCTTCTCATTCTCGGGGAGAAACTCTTTCTTAAAAAGGTGGGAAAATTCAACCCAAGTAGTAGATTTCTTGTGAGTCTTAGAGAGACTCATCCACCATGTATAAGCTTTGGGTCCTAGTGATAAACTTGCTTCTACTACTCTCACATGATCGGGGGTATGTTTGAGTTCATGGACATCTTTCCATTTCTCCAAGAAGGTCAAAACCGCATCTTTATTCCTATCCTTATCCTCTCCAGAGAAATAAGGAGGACGGATTTCCTTTCCTACGGAAAGATCCACTAGGCGATTATGACTTTCTAACATCCCTGCCGAAGTAGCGAACAAGGGAGTAGAAGATACCAAACTAAGACGGCTCATACTTCCCGCTAGAGGAAACATGTTTGTATGGGGAGAGGATAATCCCTTATCCTTTTCCATCCTAACAGACATTGGTGAAGTTGCGATCATATTTGTCTGATTACCTAAAATAGTCTTACTGATATCCCTAGGCGTCTGAAGTGAGTTCAGAATGGCCTTAAGGTGATCCTGGATTCCATCAATAGATTGACGGCGTACTACAACCTCATCTGGAATACTGGACAACCGTCCAAGTCTTTGCTCAACTAGCAACATCCTACTTTCCATATCTTTCCCCTCGTTTAGAGTAGTGATTGTTTTCCCTTTTCTCGGAGAATCCTCAACGTCTAATGCTACAATCGTCGCTTCGTTTTTAGATGCATCAGACGCATGACTTGTATTTGAAACCATAAGTGCAGATGGATGCAATGCACGTGTAGCTAAGGTCTAGGCATGAATGAGGATGTTACTAAGGTAGGAACAAAAACAAACACTGATGTACTAGTAGTACTCGTAAGCGAGACGTGGCTAGAAGTCCCCTCCATTGCACACAAAGTGTAACAATGCAACAACGTAACAACTGGAAATACTCATGAATGAATGACTCTCCACCCAACCTTATGCCTGTATATATAGCTGCTTGAACTAATGAGGACCACAAATGTAACCAGAGTCCACAAGTGCATGTGCAATCTCCTCCACTCCTTTCATATCCACCACTAGAGTCTATTAGTGGCTGGAGTGATCTCGACCACTACTTTAGTACCTTCCACTAGAGTCCACTAGTAGTTGTTGTACTGAGCTGTTGAGTTAAGTCCACTGGACACAAGTTAACTCACGTTAACTTGAGTTAGAAGGCTCTGGAGCTCTTTGGGCAAAACTCTCTCCCCATGCTCCTCATGGGAGTTGAACCCTAGACCTCCTCCTTCACAACCATGAGACTTAACCACTAGGCTAAGTGGATTACTTGAATATGAGCGCACATGACTTATGCTTGAGTCTACTCTTGACATCTTTGGTCCTACAGATGAGTGACCAAATGGTATCCGATTTTAGATCTGTCTGAGGCCATCGGATCCCTAGATAGTAGACTTACTTTATTACAATATGCCATGTGCATTTTGTAAAAAATGTAATCTTTTCACTTAGACCCTACAAAATTTTGTATAGGAATTTTTGTTAGCCATATGGTTTGGCATGTATAAAGATCATATGTGGCTACATATTTGCACAAAGTTTCAAGGCTATCAGAGCTTCCTAGACACCTTAATGCCACCTTGCAAGCTCCCAATTATAGTCAAACTTGTACAAGGAAGATTCAGATGGGAGTTTTTTTTGCATATTCCTAAATGAGGCCTTTCAAAACATAGTCCTACAAACTTTTATCTTCATCCAAGGATATTTGAAGGGTCAAAGAGCACAAAATCCAGTTTTCAAGGTCATCGCAGTTTTTTAGAATAAGAAAATTGAAGGCTTGAAGGGCTGCCACATAGCAAAATATGATTGAACCATGTTGTACGGTCAAGATGAGCTCATATTCAAGTGTGGAGATGCACTAAAGCATAAAGGAAGGAGGATCTACGAGTTTTTTCATCAAAGAAGAATTTTTTGACAGTTAAAGATCAATAATGCAAAGTTTCTCCAAAAATACTGGCTTATCCTATCCGAATTGATGTCAGCACTGATCCGATGGTCCAGATCATCCCCAGATCCAATGGTGGAGAATGAAGGCGCCTAAATTTCAATCCTTTACACTAGATTTGATAGAAAGAACAATTCCAAGCCATTGATTTGATTAATAAAATGGTTGTAATCGAAAGTAGTGATCCTAAAGTTGAGAGTTGATTTCTCTAGATCCAAGGACCCAAATTCATTCAAAAAACTATATAAACCCCCCCATAAACTCCTAGAGCATCATTGTTAGGCATCCATAGGGATCTTACTAGCTTACGGTTTCCTTGAGATGATCACCCTCGGTTGAGCGAGTGAGAATGCAAGGTGGGCTAGTATGAGTATAGTACCTAGTTTCAAATTATTTAAGTTAGAACTCCAATCTAGGATAGGCTCTTGAAACCAGCATCTCTATGTTGACTCACCCTCGGTGGAGCGTGTGAGTGAGTTAGAGCTGATTTTAATGAGTCTTAGACTTCTTTAGTTAGATTGTACGAGCCTATATATACATAGGGTCAATGAAGTGGAACTCACCTTCTTACGTGTGACATTCAGTTGAACTATCATGGTTTGAGGGTCGGAACCACCTTTGATCTGTAGACTGCTTAGCTTGACGTACCACGACGATCTTATAAATGTAACTTACTTCAAATCCTTCTAACTCATGTCACTTGTCACTTGTCTCTTCTCTCTTGTCTCTTAGTCTCTTAAGCATTTTTACATGTCTTCTATTTTCTTCTGTGTGAGAAGGCTCGGGAGGATTGCATTGAACCAGTAAGGATGTTTCAATGAGCTTGTGATTAAACTCTACCATCATAATTCACTTGCCTGCATATAATCCATACTTACCCACATATATTGATTAGTTTTTGAAAGTGTATAAGAAGCTCCAATATTGGACCATTTTTCCTTTTGAAACTAATTTATGTGTAAGGATTCCATCTATTCTCGTCATGCATACATATCATCCAAAGTAGACTATGCATATGGGTTGGAATTAGGAAGTGTTTAAGAAGCTCCTTCAATGGACCATTCTTCCTTCCAAATTCGATTCGTGTGTATGATTCTCTTTCATTCTTATCATTCATGTTCATCAGTCTAACTTGCACTCCTACATTCCCATTCCCATAATCATTTCAATATCTCTCTCTTCTCCATACTCAGCATTAATTTCACTTTCACGTCCTTAAACCTTCCAACATTCATTAGCTTCATACACCATGTGTGTGCCACGACCGGACTCGATCCGCTCGGATTCACTACAACATATCGAGGGAATACGGACGGTCAGTGTACCGATGGGCAGCTGTTGGCGTGTGTATACCCCTCGGCAAATTTGGAAAAGCTGCGTTGCCTCGGAATCACAACGTCCGTATAAGCGTCGGTATATGTGTCCGTATATGCATCGATACTTTGCTGGAACTACCGACGCTTATACCGATGCATATACCGATGCTCTCTTTTTAATTGGACCTGAACACAAAATTTTTTATTCTGAGCGTTTTGAATGTAGAACTTCTCCTTTCGGGTTTGCGGACGCCAACAGTAAAACTCTGTTTGTCATCCTCTCTCTCTCTCTCCCTCTCTCCCTCCCTTCCCTCTCTCTCTCTCTCTCTCTCTCTCTCTCTCTCTCCCTCCCTCTCTCTCACTATCTCTCTCTCTCTCCCTCTCTCTCTCACTCTCTCTCCGTCTCTCTCCCTCTTTCTCTCTCCCTCTCTCTTTCTCTCTCCCTCTCTCTCTCTCTCTCTCTCTCTCTCTTTAAACAGACCTCTATCTTTATAGATCTGAAGTTTTGGTAAGTAGATCACACATATTGTATCACTCTTTTTCCTTTTTCTATGTTTTTTCTTTACTAATATGTTCTTTGTTTGGTTTTGCAAGAGATTTTGGGATCAAATCTTTGGGAATTCGACGAAGACGAACTTCAAGTGGATTTTGACGATCGTGATTCAAACAATTCTCTCTCTCTCTCTCTCTCTTTTCCTCTCCTTCCCTCTCTCTCTCTCTAAACACACCTCTATTTTTATAGATCTAGCGCTTTGGTAAGTAGATCGCACATATTGTATCATTCTGTTTTCTTTCTTTATGTTTCTGCTTTTCTAATATCTTCTCTCTTTATCTTTGCAAGAGATTGTTGAGATCAAATCTCTGGAAATTCAACGAAGGAGAATTTCAAGTGGATTTTAACAACTTTGATTAAAAAATTACATCAATGTAAGTAAAACATATATCACTCTTTTATCTTTCTTTATATTTTTGTTTTCTAATATCTTCTCTCTTTATTTTTGTTTGAGAGAGAGAGAGAGAGCGAGAGAGAGAGGGATATGCATATGCATACATGCATGCATATGCATACATACATGCATGCATGCATGCATGCACATGCATACATGCATGCACATGCATACATGCATGCATGCATGCACATGCATACATGCATAAATGCACATGCATACATACATGCATGCATGCAAATGCATACATGCAGATGCATACATGCATGCATGCATATGGATATATGCATATGCATACATGCATGCATACATATGCATACATGCATGAATGCATACGCATACATGCATGCATGCATGCATACATGCATGCATGCATGCATGCATGCATGCATGCATGCATATGCATACATACATGAATGCATATGTATTCATGAATGCATATGCATACATGCATGCATATGCATGCATGCATGAGGGATATGCATATGTATACATGCATGCATGCATATGCATACATACATACATGCATACATGCATACATGCATACACGCATACATGCATATGCATACATGAATGCATATGCATACATGCATGCATGCATATGTTTGAGAGAGAAAGAGAGAGCGAGGGATATACATATGCATACATGCATGCATATGCATACATGCGTGCATGCATATGCATTTATGCTTTCATGCATATGCATACATGCGTGCATGCATATGCATACATGCGTGCATGCATATGCATACATGCATGAATGCACATGCATACATACATGCATGCACATGCATACATAAATGCATGCTTATGCATACATGCATGCATGCATATGGATATATGCATATGCATACATGCATGCATGCATGTGCATACATGCATGTGCATACATGTATGCATGCATGCATACATGCATGAATGCACATGCATACATACATGCATGCACATGCATACATGCATGCACGCACATGCATACATGCATGCATGCACATGCATACATGCATGCACGCACATGCATACATGCATACATGCATACATGCATGCATGCACATGCATACATGCATGCATAAGGATGCATGCATATGCATACATGCATGCATGCATATGTATACATGAATGCATATGCATACATGCATACATACATACATGCATACATGCATGAATGCACATGCATACATACATGCATGCACATGCATACATGCATGCATGCATATGGATACATGCATATGCATGCATGCATATGCGTGCATGCATATGCATACATACATGTATACATGCATACATGCATATGCATACATGAATGCATATGCATACATGCATGCATGCATATGTATACATGAATGCATATGCATACATGCATGCATGCATATGCATGCATGCATGCATGCATGCATGCATGCATGAGGAATATGCATATGCATACATGCATGCATGCATGCATGCATGAGGGATATGCATATGCATACATGCATGCATGCATATGCATACATGCATATGCATATGCATACATGCATATGCATAT
Source organism: Ceratopteris richardii (assembly GCA_020310875.1). Lineage (NCBI taxonomy): Eukaryota > Viridiplantae > Streptophyta > Polypodiopsida > Polypodiales > Pteridaceae > Ceratopteris > Ceratopteris richardii. Next base: position 34,387,027 of record CM035413.1, on the reverse strand, counting down.
GCATACATGCATATGCATATGCATACATGCATACATGCATATGCATATGCATACATGCATACATGCATATGCATATGCATACATGCATACATGCATATGCATACATGCATGCAGGCATATGCATACATGCATGCATGCATATGCATACATGCATGCATATGCATACATGCATGCATATGCATACATACATGAATGCATATGTATACATGAATGCATATACATACATGCATATGCATACATACATACACGCATATGCGTACATACATACATGAATGCATATACATACATGAATGCATATGCATACATACATGAATGCATATATATACATGAATGCATATGCATGCATGCATGCATGAGGGATATGCATACATGCTTAAAGCATGCATATGCATATGTAAGAAAGCAAGCATATGCATACATTCATGCATATGCATATGCATATGTATATGTATACATGTATGCATATGTATACAAGCTTAAGCATGCATATGCATACAAGCAAGCATATGTATACAAGCAAGCAAATACATACATGTATATGTACATGTATGTATACAAGCAAGCATATGCATACAAGCTGAAGCATGCATATGCATACAAGCAAGCATATGCATACAAGCATATACAAGCAAGCATATGTATATGTATATGAATGCAGGTATACATATACAAGCAAGCATATGCATATGTATATGTATATATATACATGTATGTATACAAACAAGCATATGTATACATGTATGTATACAAACAAGCATATGTATATGTATATGTATACATGTATGTATACAAACAAGCATATGCATATGTATATGTATACATGTATGCATATGCATATGCATATGTATACATGAATGCATATGTATACAAGCTTATGCATGCATATGCATACAAGCAAGCATATGCATACATGAATGCATTTGTATACAAGCTTAAGCATGCATATATATACAAGCTTAAGCATGCATATATATACATTGGATGAGAGGAGATCTTCATATTGCATCAGATGGGATCTCCACGTACACCTTGGGGTGCACATCATGACTAATCGAAGATCTATCATATCCGTAATGGAGCTCCAATTATGGATGCGGCGGGGAAGTCAATGCGACAACGTATACGACAACTGTGCTCTATCGAATTCGGTCATTCAGTAATGTTAAAATGGACCGAACAGGATAGAGACTCTAAAAATCATATCACACAATGCATATATGAAGAGAACCGGCCAGCACCTGGCAATCCTGTTGTGAGTTCTAATTGGATACAACATACAACACGCGAGGTGATGTTGCATCCATGATCGGAAGCTCGCGATGCTTTCAAAGCAGGCTTACGGAAGGCTGTATGGCTAGATGTCGAAGAATGGGAATTGATTAAGGATGAGCATCAACATAATCCTGTTCAGTATCGTCAACAAAGCGATGCGACGGCCACACGGTTAGATATGGTTGGAACGTCGCATTCAGGTAGCGGCGGATACGACAGTACGTGCTACCAATTTGTAAGTATGATGTTAATTATTGAAGTTTTTTGTGTTAAGTATATTATGTATATTCATCTAACATTTTGCATATTTACTATAGGAGTTGGCAGTGGGTCCTCCTCCAACGCGAATTGAAGAATTGTATGGATATCGACATGGACTGACTGCACTGTTACAAGACTTAGACGGACGCGGTGCAATCGTCTCATGGGAGAATATTCTTGATTAGGTAAAGTTATATCTTGGTTTCGTGTTTCTAGTTGTTGTTTATAAATCTCATATTAATTGGTATTATTTTATACATATGTTCTGTTGCAGGATTGTAGGTGTAAATATTTTGATCAATGCCACAATTTTGTATCACACTCGCTTACGACAATGATGAACCATAATTTTGTATTCAATTCCTATATGGAAGTGTTTTGTCACATTGCCACAATTTTGTATTACACTCCTATGTGGCAATGATGTACCATAATTTTGTCTTCGATTCCTATATGTAAGTGCTTTGCCACACTTTTGTACATTTTTCATTTATGCAATATACGACTTTCTGTACATTAATCATTGTTCATTTTTGTTCATATAAGTTTATGTTTTGGTTGCCATTAGAGTACATAACACATGTACTCAGTTGGGCAGAGTGTATTGTCTCTTGCTAAACAACATCATGCTGTAGCAAAAGACAACACACTCTGCCCAAAAAATTTGTGCAGGTATGGTCGTCGGTATACGCGTCCGTAGCTCCAGTATGGTCGTCGATATATGCACCGGTACACCCAGTGGGGATATCAGTATAGACGTCGGTATGTGTGTCGGAAATACCGATGCTTATACTGATGCATATACCGATGCTTATACCGGTGCCATACCGGCGCTTTCTTTCCAATGCCTATATCGACTGTAAACTGACGTTGCGAAGAATTCACGCCCGTTCATTTGCCTCGGTAGCAAAGTCGGTATACCCTCGATATGTTGTAGTGATTGCGATCACCTCCACATCGTGCTCATTCATAATGTATCTTTTTTATGAGAGAGAAGGTACAAAACTCCCTTGATCATTCATAATGTACCTTTTTGATAATGGAGAAGGTAAAAAAACTCTCATGTTCAAATCATAATGTACCTTTTTGACGAGGAAGAAGGTAAAAAATCTCCCTTGATCATTCATAATGTACCTTTTTGATGAGGGAGAAGGTAAAACAACTCCCGTGTTCAAATCATAATGTACCTTTTTGATGAGGGAGAAGGTAAAAGAAAACTCCCATGGTCAAATCATGATGTACCTTTTTGATGAGAGAGAGGTAAAAAAACTCCTCTGATCATTCATAATGTACCTTTTTGATGAGGGAGAAGGTCAAAAAACTCCCGTTCATCACATTAAAGTCCCAGCAAATTCAATTTAGGAAACCTTATAGTTAACTAGATTCATATCTTTCCTTACCGTTTTTCTCAATTCGTTGAATAGCTTCATTTACTCAGTAATATTTAGTATACTCATCCTTATTCTCGAGGCTAAAGCATTGTATTTTATCTAGTTTTTTTGGAGTTTATCTAAACTTTGCATTGACAGTTCACCATTTGTGTTGCCGAAAATTTGATTATATCATATCCATTCATCTTTGCTCATACCTCTTAACTTTAGGACATAGAGTCTCATCATTGATCTTAGGGTTCAAAATTCTAGGATCTAAACTTGCTACACATTCAAATTTCTCAATGCATACCCATTTCTTTATACTTTTTATATTCAGTTTTGATTTGTGTTTAACTTCTACAAAATAAGCCTTTATTCCTCCTCTACCTAAGTTTAAGCATAGAGAAGATGGGTTTTATAATCACATATTTTGTTTTCAATGATGGTAACTAAGCATAATTCACATGCTTTATCTTAGGCTAAGCAATTATGAAATGTATGACCTATCTGTTCATACGAGAAGCACCTAATTACCCATTTAGATCTTCTAATCTTAACATTCTGCATGGGCTTCCTAAGGTCAATGTTTTGAGTTTCATCATCACTCTTAATTGCATTTACTTGAAACTAATAATCATGATTGTATTTACATTGTGAACCATCATGAATGTACTTGGCTAGGTCATTGACGTGTTGTTTAAAGTTAGCAATTACTTCTCTTAATATACCTGTCATTGCATGATTTGCATTTGTAGTTTCACTAAGCTTACTTATAACATGAAAAGCTTACTTATAACATGAAAAACATGCATGTCTAAGTCCCTAATCTTAGATTGAATGAGTTCCACCATATGCATCTTTTCTTTTCGTGAATAATCTTGATCTATCTTCTTTTTGCCCATTGAATCACAACTTTGAAAGTAATGAATAGCAATGAGATGAGGAAATACCTAGAAATTTAGCTTGAAGTAGAGGTTTCAAATGATTGGACTTCAGAGAGAGGTGGAGCCCCACGATGAGGTTCACCTGAGTCGCAACACCACTGCTTCACGTCGGGTTCACAAAAATGTTGCCACCAAAGCGATGGCTGGTGGATCAAGCCAATTGCTAGTATTACGAGGCACGCTGGGTGTTTGGAGCAATCAGAGGTGAAGTGGGAACTCAAAGCGATTCGCAAGAAGGTTTTAGAAATTTCAAACATTAATTGAAAGCATAGTGTACCAAGAAATATAACATAAATAACGAGTCATGATAATTCTCTTCAAATAATGCAATCGGATTTTACAATATTATTGTTATGAAGCATCAATGCTTGCTTTCAAATTGATCACTTAATTTCCTTAAATAAACCCTTAAAATGATTGGTTAGCCATTTACGTGATCCTCATTAGGGTCTAATGATCTCTTCAACTCAAGGTTGGGCAATAATTTCAAATAATTGCATATTAAAGCGCAAGCGATGAATTGATGAAGTCAAACACCTAACAACTGTATGTAACCATAATCGGAGGCCAAAGTCAATTAAGCAAAACACATCCTCCACATTTTCTTAAGTGAATGTCAATAGCGCACATTTAACTTTTTTTTAGTATTTTAATTCATAGGTCATAATCTGTAAACATGCAGAGAGGAGAGCAAGCACATGATGCATTAGCCTTTTTTTTGCGTGAAAGGCTCTCATCATAACAACATAGCTCCCATAAGTTCAGAGCTAATTGTATATGAGGATACTATACTGATATCATAACAACATAGCTCCCATAAGTTATCAGAGCTAATTGTATATGAGGATACTATACTGATAGATAGCAGATTTCGCACATAGTATAAACTCGAAATTGTACGAGTTCTTGCAATAAGAACGTAGACAATAACTGTACTATATTTTTCACGTTCGATATTCACAATTATTAGCATGATATTTGATTATCAGACTCGATAATATTTTTTTAATATAAAGGAAGTTCGGCAATAGCCTACTCTCCCGGACTTGAATTAAATAAAGAAAAGTACAATAGAAGGGGACTAGTGCCCACGGGACCCCCCAAATCCCACAAAGCAGGGGAAGCTTTTACAGAGCTTAGATGACATTACAAAGAAGGTTAATTACCCTCTCATCACCCTCATGTGGGGCCCACTTGGGTTTAAGCTTGTTATCGATCAAAAGGAGTACTTGATGATGCCTAAAGGGGGGGGATTTTTTACAGTTGACAATCCTTTTGCCAAGGAGGAACAACGATTTCTCAATTGACCACTCCTTGGGGGAGTCACCGAAGTTGAGAGCACATCTTTCCCGCCAGATTTTCCATAGGACCTCCCCTCTGATGGCGTTCCAGAGAGTCGCGGAGCAGCCGATCGCTTCTCCCAGCAGGGCTTGCTGCCAACTGAGATGTTTTTGAAGTCTAATTCTCTTTCCAACCACCTGCCAGAGTCTGTTGGAGTTGGGGCAGGTAAAGAAGATGTGTGAAACATCTTCGATAGACCGGTGTCAGCGTTTGCACCAGGGAGGGATCCCACAAATTTTGCTAGCCTTAAGGTTGGTCCAGATTCCATGATGAAGAATTTGCCATAAGAGGACAGACTTTTTGATTTCTATGAGGGGGTGCCAGATAGCCATGAACTTCATGTCCCACCGAAGCCGCGTCCATGACAGGCACCACTTTTTGTTGAGGTTAACCTGATAGTCGATCGTTTCTTTGATGTTCGGGATTTTTGATAGGCTATTCCCATTGTGCCATTTGAGACCAAGCGAGCTCGACATGTCGTGTCCCATGAGAAGGCGAACTTTGTGTCGGTCCCAGGTGAGACATCTGCTTTGCAAAGTGTTCCATTCTTCATGCGAAATGTTGATGCTAGGGTCAATATCCTCAAAGTTGATCCAGCGGTTGGTGTCTTGTTTCCAGAGATGTTTCCATTTTTTGAAGCCTTTGTTCCATAGCTTCTTCGCATTTTGAATGTTCCAAGATTTCACACTCCGGATGCCATGGATTGGAAACCAGATAGAGTCGTTTTGTCTGATACCGGCAGCCCACTTCCAGTCTTCGCTTATTCTTGTGAAGCTTTTGACTTTATTCCAACTCTTCCAAAGGGAGCACACCAGATTAGAGCCTTTCGGGAAGACGGGGGTCAGGGAAAACAGTAAGGTCAAGATGTCAAGATTCTTCCAATTTGGGAAACCCATGAGCGCCAACTCATTCTTGTTTCTGAAGATCAGCTTAGCCCACGAGGCCTCCCCGTTGCACCAAGCCTTAATCATCCATTTGGCCGACAGTTTGTTAGCCATGCACCCAATGTCCAAGATACCAAGTCCCCCACTATCTCTATGGCTGGTGCAGATGGACCATTTGATTTTAGGCACCCCCCTCCTATTGTGGTCGCCCGTCCAAAGGAAGTTTCTACAAATACTATCCAGTTTGGACAGATCATGCTCTTTCGGTCTCCAACAAGAAAGGAAATAAATGGTAGATGATAAGAGGAACGTGTTGATAACCATAGCACGACCAGCAAGATTGATTTGCATACCTCCCCAATAGTTAAGCTTGTTTTCGAGTTTGGCAAGCACCTAGTTCCACCGTTGTTCCATAGAGACGCCAAACCCCAAGGGAATCCCAAGAAGCCGAAAAATTTGGCCTTGCGGAATGATTTGACAGCCATGATCAATGAGAAGGTCGGGCTGTGACCCACCAATAGCTCTAAAGGCGGTCTTAGAGTGGTTCATTATGGAACCAGAGGCTTCACAAAAAGTAGCAAGACACTTCCAGAACGTCTCAAGGCTGGTACTATCATTGTGCACAAAAGCGTTCATATCATCGGCAAAAAGTCTCATGGTGATCTGACTGTGGTCATGCGGCAAACGAAGGCCTTTAATGTTACCAGCTTCCACCTGATGCTCCACCAGCCTGCTAAGCCCTTCCGTGGCAATGGCAAAGAGAAGGGGAGCCAATGGGCACCCTTCTCTGATAGATCTTCTAAGTTTGATCACCTTTGAAAGGTTTCCATTAATGTTAATTTGGGTCGATGCGTTTCCGAGAAGGGTCGCGATCATCTTGGTGAATTTCTGACTACATCCAAGATCTTGTAGCGACTGTAGAATATAGTCCCATTCTAGCCTGTCGTAGGCTTTATCAAAGTCGATCTTGAGGAAAACTACTTCTTGTTTAGACTCATTTGCAAATTCAAGACCTTCCCAGATATCTATAATGGTTTCCAAAATTGACCTGCCTTTGATGAAACCTTTTTGGTCCTCGCTTAACCACGCTCTCAAGTGGCAAGAGATTCTGTTGGCAATGACTTTGGCGATGATCTTGTATCCTGTTTGGAGCATTGTAATGGGATGCCAGTTCTCTATTCTTTTCTTTTCCCCTTTTTTGTGTACTAACTTGATAATGCCATTGTTGAGACAAGAAGGAAGCGCGCCAAACTTGAGTGCCTCTTGCCAAACCAAACGAAGAGGGGTGGCAACCACCAACTTGAAGGATTTAAAGAACTCATTAGTGAGCCCGTCGGGTCCCGGGCTTTTACCTGAGGGGAGGGCATCAATGACCTCAATGATTTCGGCTTCAGAGATAGAGGCATGAAGCAGAGAGTGAAGGTTGGGTGGTATCCTGTGGGGGGAAACCCTAGATATGGCTGCCATACAGTCCCTTCTATGGTGGGAGAGGGGGTCTGAGGTCCCTAGGAGTCTCGTGAAGTGCCCTTCAATGATCCCAAAATTATCTTCTTCTGTATTGCATACATTGCCATTTGCGTCTAGCAATAAGGGGATCGATTCTCTGTTGTGTTTCCTTTTGAGGATACGGCACATCTCTTTGGTGGGTTTGTCGGCTTTGCCAGCCCACCACTCCTTGAAGAAAATTTGCAAATTTTTCCTTTGTATCTCTTCCTCGTATCTCAGCAGCGCTCTGATTTTTCGAAGTCCTTTCTGGGCTTGAGATTTTCCTTTGTTCACTTCCTCCTCGAGCCGCCAGAGTCTATGATATAGAGCTTCTCTACGAGCCCGCCGCACAGACTCTAGCATCTTCCTGGATCTAATCATGATCTGTCGTGACTTATCGACCGCACTTCTCCAACACTTGGCTGGGGACAAGCCAGAGGCAAATGCCTCCTTCCACACATCAGAAATTTCTTGATGGACGGAGGGGAGAGAGAAGGAGGGCACACTAGCATGGAACCACGGAGCCTTACGGATCTTGGTGGGGGGTTGAAAAGTGATGACGATCGGGTAGTGATCAGAGATGGTGAGGTCGGTGCGTTGCGAGAGGGAAGGGTGGCCCCACTGATGAGTAAAACTCTGAGAAATGTAGCATCTATCAAGTCTAGCTTTCCTCAGGTCCTCGCGTGCTTGGAGATTTGACCAAGAAAAGCCCTTCGAGTCTTTGAATTCGACCAAATCCAAGTGTAGTTTAGTTTTGTCCCACGTTTCTTTCTCCCGACTATCGATGACCGTACCCTTGCCCATCCATCTGTCCATAGGGTCCTCTACCATGTTGAAGTCACCACAAATAAGCACGTTGTGGGGGAGCGAGTCCAAGGAGGCCCAAGTGTTAAGTCTCTCTAACTCCCCATTAGGGGCATACAAAGAAACTAAAGTAAAACAAAAGGGAGCACCGAAAGAAACATCAATCCATCGATGGCATTCATCTTCAATGGAGTTCTCAAGCTTTTCAAACCAGAGTTGATTAATACCGATTACGGTTCCACCGGACCCCCGCTGATGCGTTGTTGAAATCCAAACATGGGTCGAGGAGACATGTCTAAGCCGTTTCTGGAGGTCTTCTCCGTCAATTTTAATCTCTTGAATACATATAAAATCTGGGTTTAGGCTAATGTTGCGAAGCCATTGACTAGTGATGATCGCTCTTGAGGGGTCGGTTAGCCCTCTAGCATTTAACGAGATGATGATCATTGTCGTAGTGAGCCCTCTTTGCGGGAGGGAGCTTTGTCCTTTCTTTTCTTGGATTCATCTTTCTTTTTCGCTCGGATCGGATCCCGAGTTAGCATTAGGTTCTTGTGGGGGCTTTTCCACGGTAACTCCATAGGTTGTTTTCCTTTGCGGGATGCCTCCTGCTGGGAAGAACTGGGCACCGTTTTCAGCTCCGTTTCCGGAATAGTCGATCCAATGATGGAGCTTTCACTATCCATGTTATCTTCGTTGCTAGTAGTAAAGCCGTCTTCTTTGCTTGTAGTGTAACCCTCCTGCAAGGTTTCTTTACTGTCAGGGATCTCTAGGCCTTTGACGTCAGTGTCCACCTCAAGTTGGTTCCCACCTGGGTAGTCAAACTCATTGATTTCCTTTTCCAGATTGCAATACAAGTTGCTGGAGGGGGTAACTGACATGTTGTTTCGCTCAGAGGTTGCCCTAGGGCTTCTTTTCCTTCTTCTTCTGACTTCGATGAACCCGTCTGCATCAGCTTCTGGATTAAGGGGACCCTTGAATTCCTCAACTTTCGTCGAGTGATTCAATGCTCCATTGCTATCTTGAGCATTTTTGGGGGCTTCTTGATTTCGCTTGCTTTTTCGTCTCAAAGGGCAATCTTTGATCTTGTGACCTTGTTGGCCACAACGAAAGCACGCGTTGGGAAGGTTTTTGTAACTGATGTCTTGCTCCCATACATCTCCTTCGCCCAAGTCCAGTTTGATCTTCGATGGAAGTGGCATACTGAGGTCAGCCTCGACACAGATTTGAGGGTGCCACCTAGCGTTGAACGAGTGTCTTGCACCTTCATAAATGAGACCACCAATGTCCTCGCGTGAGGCCAACGGCTTGCCGATAGGAGAAACGATGTCCCACACGAAGTTGCACAAGAATTATGGCAGGTTAGGGAGCTCAACCCAGAGAGGGTATCGAAGCGATTTCGATTTGTCGGGAGTAAAATCAGGGGACCATCTGAATAGGCACAGGGTCACCCGGCCGAGTTGCCAAGTTCCAACACTAAGGGCTCGAAATGCCATATCTTCATTTTCAAAGACTAGCAGCAAGTGGCTTGCTGGTAAGAACTGACACTTACAAACAACTAGCCCGCGGGGGAACCACTCGTTGCGAAGCCACTGTCGCACAGTTTCGAGCGGGGGCTTAGGGCCGAACATTTGGCCGACGAGGCAAACTTTCTTGAGCTCCTCCTGAGTTGAAAAAATTGCGGATCTATTGAGGGAGACCAAGGGGGGTTCAGCACTCTCGAAGGCCCCTAGGGCGGCACAAGAACCCCCCTCCAACAAAGAGGCCAGGTTATCGGTCTCCCCGGGAGGAGGGGCCAGGTTACTTCTCACAAGAGAGGGGGTCGCCAAATCCATGACTAAAGAGGGACACTCCGATTGAAAACTTAAATCTCAACGGTTTAATACTTCTTTTAACGCTTTGATGTCGTTTTCTCAATAAAAGCTACACGTGCCATTGATCTGAAGCGCTGCCTTTAAAACTTTACTCTTCAAAACTTTAATGCAATCAAGAACTGAAATCAAACTCCCACTAGAGGCTGTCGCACCCCACGATGCGCTTCACATTTGCTCGACTTACGACTGCTGCTGACCATCAGACAGCGCGTGCGACTTTAATTAAAAAGGCTTAACCCTGCCCACGATCGACACTTAGTCCACGATGGACACAAAGTCAACGATGGACAGGCCAGCAATCGCGACGGACCTCCTCGCGATGGACCTCCTCGCGCTCAAGCTCCTTCAGTCGTTCTCAACTCCACGAAAGAAAGAACCCGCTATCAGTCGCGATTGATGACTTCTTTGTCAATCGGGACCACTCTCTGTCAGTCGTGAAGACGCCGTTTCCTCTCCATTGATCCAGGAACTCCCCGCCTAAGACACACGTCAAACGCGCTCAAGCTCCGTCAGTCGTTCTCAACTCCGCGAAAGAAAGAACCCGCTATCAGTCGCGATTGATGACTTCTTTGTCAATCGGGACCACTCTCTGTCAGTCGTGAAGACGCCGTATCCTCTCCATCGCCGTTTCCTATCAGTCGTGATTGATGACTTCTTTGTCAATCGGGACCACTCTCTGTCAGTCGTGAAGACGCCGTTTCCTCTCCATCATCTCTAAAGCTTCTTTTTAAGACCATATGCATTGCCTACTATATTTTTCACGTTCGATATTCGGAATTATTAGCATGATATTTAATTATCATACTCGTTTTTTGTCTTTAAATTCATACTCATAATATTTAACTATTATTAACTAAATGGTGGGAATGGTGGAAAAAGCAACATCACTGATGCAATAAATTCTAACTGACTGCATTGTTCATGCTGCAATAGATCTTTGCAAGCCAAGATAAATCTGTTAATCTTTTCCTCTTACGCCAGCAGTTAGATAACGATACACATGTAAAGGAAACTTAAATCATTTACATTTCAGAATCTTTAGAAACATTTTTGAGATGTCTCAAGGGTACTAGCACCGATCATATGCACTCCTTCACATGTGACAAAACATCATTGAAATTGTAGGTGAATTCAGAATGATAAAAAATAACACTTCATCCCACTAACAATGAGCTGTATTTGTTTTGCACAACCAAACAACAAAAGTAGAGTATTACAATCTGCACGAACGTACACACGTGAACATAACCAGTTGTCATAAACATATCAATGTAAGTACATTCAAGGAAACTTAGAAGTATTACATAGATAGGAGGATCTTCAAATTGCACTCTTCCCAGAAGTATTGTTGCAGTAGCGCAAGTCTGCATGTACATGCCCTCATGCACATGCATGTGAATACATGTATTTTCATAAATTCAATCATGCATTCATGCATTTAATCAGTTCATCTCATTAACCTAACTCAAGAAATAATCTCATAATTTTGTACATGCATACACACACTTTCATGCATACACATATATTCATAAACTAATTCAATTCAAAAATCATTTAAAAACTCATTTCAAATTCATATCACAATTCATTTCAAGTTCATTTCAAAATCAAGTCCTCTTTCTTGCAAAAATCTATTACAAAGTTCACAAGAAAATTATTCAAATAACATATTCAAAGTTTTATAGAACAACCATTATTTTTTTAGGTTCAAAATGTCCTATCTTTGGGATTGCATAATATAAAAATTTAACCTTCATATCCTCAATGACATACATCCATGCATCCAATATTAGTACCTTTTTTATGAGGGAGAAGGTAAGAAACTCCCATGATCATTCATAATATACCTTTTTGATGAGGAAAAACATAAAACTTCCATGATCATTCATAATGTACCTTTTTGATAAGGGAAAATATAAAAAACTCCGGTGATCATTCATAATCTATGTTTTTGGTGAGGGAGAAGATAGAAAACTGATGTGGTCATTCATAATGTACCTTTTTGATGAGGAAGAAGGTAAAAAAACTCCCGTGTTCATATCATAATGTACCTTTCTGATGAGGGAGAAGTTAAAAAAACTCCCATGACCATTCATAATGTACTTTTTTTGATGAGGGAGAAGGTAAAAAAAACTCGTGTGTTCAAATCATAATGTACCTTTTTGATGAGGGAGAAGTTATAAAGACCCCCGTGGTGAAATAATAATGTACCTTTTTTATGAGAGAGAAGGTAAAACAAGTCCCGTGATTATTCATAATGTACCATTTTGATGAGGGAGCAGGTAAAGAAACTCCCGTTCATTGCATTACAGTTCTAGCAAATTCAATTGAGGAAATCTTATAGTTAACTAGATTCATATCATTCCTTAACATTTTTCTCAATTCGTTCAATAGCTTCATTTACCCAATAACTTTTAATATACTTCTCCTTATTCTCAAGGCTAAAGCATTGAATTTTATCTAATTATTTTGGATTTTTATTCAAACTTTGCATTGACAATTCACCATCTGTGTTGCCTAAAATTTGATTATATCATATCTATTCATCTTTGCTCATAGATCTAGGTTTAGATCTTTTTGTACTCTCTTATAGATTCATAGATTCTAGCAGGTTCATTACTTTCAGACATACCTTTCAGTTCACATGTTCCCTTTTCTTCATGCTTGTTAGCTTTAGGACATAGAGTCTCATCATTGATGTTAGAGTTCAAAATTCTAGGACCTAAACTTGCTACACCTTAAAATTTCTTAATGCATCTCCATTTCTTTGTACTTCTTATATCCGGTTTAGATTTGTGTTTAACTTCTATAAAATAAGCCTTCATTCCTCCTCTACCTATGTTTAAGCGTAGAGGAAGATGGGTTTTATAATCACATATTTTGTTTTCAATGATGGTAACTAAGCATAATTCACATGCTTTATCATAGGCTAAACAATTATGAAATTCATGACCTATTTGCTCACACCAAAAGTACTTAATTACCCATTGCGATATTCTAATATTAACATTCTCCATGGGCTTCCTAAGGTCAATGTTATGAGTTTCAACAGCCCTCTTAATTGCATTTACTTGAAACTCATTATCCATGATTGCATTTACATTGTGAATCATCATGAATGTACTTGGTTAGGTCATTGACTTGTTGTTTAAAGTTAGCAATTACTTCTCTTAATATACCCGTCATTGCATGATTTGCATTTGTAGTCTCACTAAGCTTACTTATAACATGAAAAACTTTATCAAACTTTTCGTGACACGAATTTTCAAGTTTTTTGTTTAAATCATTGACACAAACGTCTAAATCCCTTATCTTAGATTGAATGAGTTCCTCCATATGCATGTTTTCTTTTTGTCACTACACATATGAGGGGCATAGCGACGTTGCCCATACCGACGGTCTTGCTTCAGCATCGGTATGACCGTTGAAAATGCCTGAAAAACCATGGAAGCAATACCAACGATCATTTAATTGTGATATACTCAACTTCTGTATGAGCGTCGGTATAGGCATAGGTATTTTATTGTAAATTACAGACACTTATACCGACACTTATACCTATGCTATACTGAGGCTTATATCAATGCAATGTTTTAACCAGACCCGAGAGCGAAATTGTGTATTGTGTACACACATCTTTCTCTCTCTCTATCTCTCTCTCTCTCTCTCTCTCTCTCTTTCTCTATATCTCTATTTCTCTAGATCTGAAATTTTGGAAAGTATCGCACAAACTATAGCACCCTTTCTGTTTCTTTGTATTTTTCCTTTTCTAATTTCTCTTCTCTTTAGTTTTGCAAGATATTTTTGGCATCAATTCTTTGGAATTCGATGAAGGACAACATTAACTCGACTTTGACGACAAAGCTCGAAGCAATTACATTGATGTAAGTGATTGTTTTGTTTCGATTGATATAGAGTGAGATAGAGAGAGAGAGAGATGAAAGAATGAAAGAGATCAAGGCTATTGGAGCAAGAGAAATCAAGTGGGGTTTGAAGTTAGCATGAGGGTAGCTTTGTGAAGGTGATTTGACCAAGTTACTTCTCCAAAAGTTCAATTTGAATCAGACAAAAGCATGAGATGACCTGCGACCGATGTCATGAGGGAGGTATCGTGGATTTGAGATTTTTTGTCATACTGGAACTTTGAGAAGGGGCAATAGGCACTAAGATCACATACATTAATATTGTTTTTAAAAATCATTGCTTATGTGTGAGTAAATCAAAATGTCGTGACCGTTTGAGTTCAAGTATCACGCTACTTGAATTCTCATGTGTCGTGATATTTGGTAGATATCTTGTATCGTCAATATGTTTCACTCCCCAAGTGACGTGATATCTAAGTGTCACTGACGGCCAAGTGTCGTGATATCTAAGTGTCGCTGAGGGCCAAGTGTCCCGATATCTAAGTGTCAGTAAGGGCCAAGTCTCACGATATCTAAGTGTCACTGAGGGCAAAGCGTCATGTATCTAAGTGTCGCTGAGGGCCAGGTGTCGTGATATCTAAGTGTCAATGAGGCCCAAGTGTCGCGATATCTAAGTATTGCTGAGAGCCAAGTGTCACGATATCCAAGTGTCATAGATGGTATCGGCACGAAAGCGATGGCTGGTGGATCAAGCCAACCACAGGTATTATGGTGCACGCTCGGTGTTTGGAGCAATGAAAGGTGAAGTGAGAACTCAAAGCAATTTTCAAGAAGGTTTCAAAAATTTCAAACATTAATTGAAAACATAGTATACTAAGAAATATAACATAAATAATGATTCATCATAATTGTCTTCAAATAACACAATCAAATTTCACAATATTATTGTTCTAAAGCATCAATGTTTTTTTTCGACTCGATCACTTAATTTCTTATCAGATGAAATAAACCCACATAATGATTGGTCAGCCTATTACGTGGTGCTCATTGTGGTTCTAATGATATCTTCAACTCAAGGTTGGGCAATAATTTCAAATAATTGCATACTAAAGAGCAAGCCATGAATTGACGAAGTCAAACACCTAACAACTGTATGTAACCATAATCGGAGGCCAAAGACAATTAAGCAAAACACATCGTCCACAACTTCCATGGGTTTTTCTTAAGTGAATGTCAATAGCGCATATTTAACTGTTTTTAGTGTTTTAATTCATAGGTCATAATCTGGATATCAACTATGAGAAACATGGAGAGTGGATAGCAAGCACATGATGCATTAGCCTTCTTTTTTTTGCGTGAAAGGCTCTCATCATAACAACATAGCTCTCCTGGGAAAAAAACGTAGAATCAAGATGTGTTCATAGAATTATGGGTAAACCCATAAGTTCAGAGCTAATTGTATATGACGCACATAGTATAAACTCGAAATCGCACGAATTCTTGCAATAAGAACGTAGACAATAACTTGCTTTATATAACTGTACTATATTTTTCACGTTCGATATTCACAATGATTAGCATGATATCTAATTATCATACTCGATTTTTTTCCTTAAATTCCAACAATTGGATGTTAATCGAAAAGCATAATAAAAACACGAAGTTGGGCACGCAAAAACAAATCATACTTCTGAAAAAAAAAAGGGATAATTCAACTAAGTTGCTTCAGGTCTTCTATTTCTGTTTTTATGCAAGCACCGCATTTCCGCTTTACAAGTAATGACCCTATTGTTTACTCATTCGAATCATGATTTTCATCTTCTAAACATAATAACCATCGAGTGCACTAATTGTGAAAGTATGCCAAGTCAACCACTGAATAACGGTATTACGTCTCGGCCGCCAGTGGAAAACAAATGCATGTTACATGGCGGCATCTCGTCAGGTGGGAATGTAGGGATAATTATGAGTATGAAGAAAAAGCAGCATCACTAAATGAAATAAATTCTAACCGACTGCATTGTTCACGCTGCAATAGATCTGATCACAAGAGCAACATCACAAGAGCAAGAGTTCAATTAGATCTGGCACATGATGAACACAGAAGTAACTCATTAGATAATGATGCACATGTAAAGGAAACTTAAATCATTCACGTTTCACAATCTTTGGAAACATTTTTGAGATGTACTAGCACCGATCTTGTGCACTCCCTCAGATGTGACAAAACATCATAAAAATTCTAGATGAATTCAAAATGATAAAAAATAACACTTCATCCCACTAACAATGAGTTGTATTTGTTTTGCACAACCAAACAACAAAAGTAGAGTATTACAATCTACACGAATGTATTTGTGAACCTAACCTGTTTTCATAAACATATCAGTATAAGTAGATTCAAGGAAACTTTAAAGTATTACATAGATAGGAGGTTCTTGAAATAGCACTCTTCTCAGAAGTATTGTTGCAGCAGCGCAAGTTTAGATGTAATGAAACTTCGGCAATTCAACACTTTGGTTCAGTAATGGCCGTGCAAAAAAAGCTAGGATCTTTGGCGCTTATCCCCAAACTTAGCTTTTTACATATACCCTCACTACATGGTCACTCAAAATCCTAAAGGAACTAAGATCTTCATATTTATATATTTCTTTTCTATAGCTATTCTTCATCTTTGATAAGCCTACATTAACTCAAGTGTAAACGTTAGCCAACTTTTCATGGACGTCAAAA
>CM035413.1:34322696-34365196 GCA_020310875.1 Ceratopteris richardii | reverse complement strand
TTGCACCACGGATGGATGATTCATTCCATTCAAAGCTCACACAATCCTCTCCTTACTAGCAATCTATATTGTCATACAAACATAGGACAAAGCGTTTCTAAAATGTATCGTTTATAAGAGTCGTAATGCTTAGCAAGTTTCGAAACTCATGGCATTTAGAAACTTCAACAATTAAGGAAACTCACAAATATATTGAAGAAAAAGGTCGCTTAATGTCAGATTTGCATGTGTTCAATCGTGTAAGAGATTTTCAGAGAGAATTTATGTTCTTTGTTTTTTTTTGCAGAACAGAAATTCATATGGCTCCTCCATATGATGTTGAGAACAACTAACATAAGAACAAATTTGTCAGACCACGATTATTGTCGTTCAAGAACAGATATTGAAGTTTTTAAAACACATATATACTCTATGAACACAGGCAATAGGTAACTAAAACGTAATGACTCATCAATTTACCAAAGCAAATCACACAAGTTGAATATATGAAATCTGAGTCATGATGATCAGAGGACTATTTCTTCACGCGCATCCTTGTCTATGTGTACTCCTGCACATAAGAGTGAGAATTGTACTATATCATCAGCAGTGTACATGTTGTCATAAGACGCTTATTGCAGTACGAAGGAAAAGTTTCAAGTAGCTTCAGAGATTTAGCGCATCGTAAAGTATTCATGTCGTCGTCCTCATGCAGGTTACAAATGAATTTCACCATACGTCTTCGTGCATGCATGCCTTGACATTGACATAGGAAAAGCCATTGACAGAAGCAAAAAACAAGCAGATATCGGATCGAGTAGCAAAAGTTGATGGCAGTAGCTTGGTTTTTCTTCAGCATTCAGAACTCCTTGAGCTCCTCTACTGTCAAGTCCTTCAGTCGTCAAATCATCAGAATATAGACCATGAACTGACCAGAAGCATTATTCCTTAAAAAAAAAATCAATTCTCGTCTTCAGCTGTTATACTTCTCATGTGAAATGAATCCTCTAAACCTTCCCCAATCATTCATTCTCTGAATGTCGTGAGTCAAACTATGGCAAAGTCGGCAAAGTCATTCGTCACATTCCCTTGGAAATATAAAGAATATAAATTGAATTAATTCCATATGCGCAATGCACTATATCCTGCGTCTGTGAAGATGTTATCAGATCATCTTAGAAGAAAACACATCTGCCATATAAAGAATGATACGTTTTTTCAAAATAAAACTGAGGATTTCATAGTGTTTTGATTTAAATCAATACATTAGCATATCAGATAAAAAAAAACCCGCATCGTATTAATACAGATTCAAGATTTATAGTTGAAAAACTATACGAAAACTACAAAAAGAGCACAGACTTCATAGTTTTCCAGATGTATTAGGTGATCGTCAGAACAGTGTCGTACGCATTAAAATTCAATTAAAAACAGATGGTAACCTCAATCAGCTGTCCAAGTAATGGCATCTGCCTTCTTTCAATCACCAGCGCAGCATGTCAAAGTCATTGTCATAGTGATGGTGCCATCCGAACGAGCGCCTGCCTTCCTTGTTCAAGCCCGTTCCCCGTCTGTCATAGCAAAAAACATGAATTCCCTTTTTTTGCGATCCTTCTCCTCATCGAAATGGACTCCGCCCCTCCTTCCTCTCCCTCACAATCTATTGCTCCTTTCGTTCATCTCTGATGGTTGTTGTCAAGAGTTCCCTGGGCTGGAATGGGCGTCCCCCTTTGAGCTCCGAGAGTCCCCTAGTCGTCTTCTGTGTATATTGACGCAGACCTCCAGATCATACAAATAACTGTCTTAAATTCTATCTCTGCTGAGGATTAGCCATTAGCACAATGAAGCGCATCCATTCAAATTCCTTTGTTTTATTCTTCAGCGCCTGCCATCCAGATTCCTTTCTGCCACACCTCTCTGTTGCAGACAGAGAACATATCTTCTTTGGACACGTTATAGATGACTCTATGCTCCTTATGTGCTTCAGCACCTGCGTATGTATTCTCCGCGCTAGTCCTGAAGCTCGATAGGAAGAAGATTTATTCCCCTTCTGTCAGAAAAAAAACCCCATTCTCTGCCCAATGACGATGATATATGCATGCACCTTCGTGACCTCCAAGAAAATCTCCCCCTCCAATACGTGCCCTGCCTCCCTTCTCAGCCGCTGCGAGCCACTCCACAGAATTGTCGTAAAAAACCCCTTTTCCCCGAATGGAAAGTTTCCTCTTCGTTGTTGATATCTGTCAGCACCACGAAAATACACATACATACTTGTGCACATACATAAATTCATATATACTAACACACATATGTACACAAATTATTACACATGAATTCACACATACATGTATTCATTTTTAAATGAACTATTACTCATGCACTTACACATTTAAGCATATACGTGAAACACGCATGTGCACATATATGAACATATACATACACACGTACTCATGGATGCATTCACATGGGTGCATGGAAATTTGCGAGCATACACTTGGATATACACATGTGCAAATGCTCTTGCAAGTACAAGAAATATGTAAAGAGAAGCAATCCATGCTTCTTATCACCAATGTATTGCAAACAATGATCTCAAGCACTCATACATGATAAAAGCTATATATAAAGGATAGAAATCACCAGAGTCTATTAGATTCTTTATATGTTTGATTTGACTTCAACATCTTATCACCTTAATTCCTTCCAATGAGTAGCTTCCATCTTGCCATTGCAATCAGGAAAGTTAGCATCTTTAACAATTTCATTTGATTTTAGTGTACCTTTAGCAGAGCTATAAGATGGTGTTCCCTGCTTGACTATCAATCATGAATCCAAATCCTGACCACATCCACCCCCTCTGAACCTGTGCATCCTCTGGATGCACCAACCTGCATACATAACATCAAACACAAGCAAGGATCAAGCAGTCGTAGCATATAAACAGAACTTAAAGAAAATTTTAACTTGATGCATGAAACCTGAAAATGCATTAGTCTTGCCATGAATTAAGAGAAGAAAGTAGACAAAAGCATCTCATACAACATACCAGATTACACTAATGCACTTAGACTAGAAATCATATGAGTAAATTGAAAACTTCTTAGCTCTCTCGTTAACTCGACCCAGTCGGATCTAGTAGCCTATCCGAAGCATTTGCATATACCAGTCTTCACTAACTCGATTTATGAAACTCGCTTCTGGCTTCCCCATTGATCTTCTATCATCTGAAGCCCCTTCAGACCCTTTTCTTATTTTTCTCATATTTTTATTCTGTTTTTCTTTATTTTAATTCTTTATCCCAGCTCAACCTTTATATCTTTGCTTTTATTTTTATTTATTTATTTTTCCACATTTTTCGGCCTATGTCGAAATCGGATGCGACTCGTGGACCTGACCACCCGGCCAGGTTTAGACCACCCATCTACCGACCCGACATAGCGCACGATGCACAATGTCAGCCTCATACGAAATCAACGTCAGCTCGTGGCTCTGACCACCCGGTCAGAGTGACTCCACCCGCCTATCAACCCGTATGAGCGCGTAACAACATATAGGTCAGGCCATACGACACAACTAGCGTCAGCTCGTGGCCCTGATCACCCGACCAGGGTAGTTCCACCCGCCTACTAGCTCATCGCAGCACCCAACAACACATACACATACATATAAAAAGCTGGCTGGTATAAGAATTCTTTTCTCAAGATATATTTTGTCTGAAGATCAGGCCAGATGAGAGATCAAGAGTAGAAGTCAAAGTGTCTCACTCATCAAGTATTTGTAAACACTACTATATACAGATACTTAGTCTAGGTCTTCCCTTCACCTTCCTAGGTCTTGCTTTCGAAAGTTCTAGTCCATCCTCTAACCTTACTCATATAATCCTGGCCCTTATACATTATAAGTAATCTAATTAGTGGCACAAGATATATATTTCTACTTAATTTTTCTTATTTATACGTTTCTATATGCATTATATGCTTAATCATGCAGTCTTTTTATATACACATATACAAGAGAGAAGAAAAAACTGAAGTGATAACATCTCACCAGTATGAAGTCGGAAGCCGCTTGAGCTTGTCGCATCCAACCTCCTCTTCTTGTTTCATTCTGAGTCGCTATCTTCAATGTATTGATTTGATTCCTGCGTCTTTCTTCAAATCAAAGCAAAAACATAAGATATATACATTCCTATTTACAAAAACATTCCTTTAAGCTTTATGGAATTTTATTGAAAAAAAATTCTTCCTTCAATCTCACCTTCTTTAAAACATACTCACCAAAGAAACTGTGCTTGAAAAGAAGCCATCTCTGAACTGCATCAATCAAGGTAGCATTCTTAAACAAGTTAGATATGTGGACAAGCCATTTCATTTGCTCGTCCATTCCTTGTAGGCTTGACTGGCATACATAGCTTTTTGAAAATTCAAACATCCATGATTCAATTATTTGAGCATAGTTGCCTTTATTCACAACTCCCTCCAATGCATCATATGAAGATGCACACGATAAATGAGCATATGTATATAGATTTTTGAAATTTGGAGTGTTTAAAACATCATCAAACAAATCCATCATGCATATGTTTTGATCCATTTTAGGAATGAAATAATTTAAAAGGATTTCATCATTTCCATTATGATTATCCAATCTTTCTTCTTCATTGCAATTAAGGTTTTGAATACATTCATAAGATTTATACTCTGAATAGGAAGGTTCATCATTCTTTGACTGCAAATTATGTTCATTTTCGTGATTCAGTCTATCATGATCCCTCCTTACTTGAGTGCTACAAATTATAGAATCTGCTTCTATCTCTAATCTCTCCAAGAACTCCTCATCTTCTTCTTTTCCCAGATTCATTTGTCCATTATCATGAAGAAACTCAATATCATCACAATCAAGAAAATCTTGATCATCTAAATCACTAAATTCTTGCTTCTCCAAGTAAGATTCATTGGAAAATCTACATTCATCTATATTCTCCTGATCCTTTTCAAAGATATACATGTAATTTGATGTCAAATCAGTTTTACTATTCAAGATGCCATCATCAGATTCTTTATCTATCTCAATTATTTCTTGTTTATTATCTTTAGAGGATGTGTTTTTGCCACACTCCTCATACATTTCTTTTATCATTGAATCTTGCTCAAATACTTCATACCTGAATATCTCATCATAGACGCTTGAGTCAATTGAAACTTCATCCATCTGGTAACATTTATATCTAGCTTCATCAATGCAAATATTTGACTCAACAGTTTCACATTCAATATCTTTTGATGCTATGCACACATCATATTTATCATACATCTCATTAAACGTTGTATCTTCCACTTCATGCTTGTTTTCTTTGATATATGAACTCAACTCAACATGATCATTCTTAACATACATATCAATGTAAAGAGGAGTAATTAGTGGAGTATCCTCATCGCTCTCATGATCATTCATATGTCCTTCTTCATGGAGTACAATATCGTTCACATACATATCATTATATTGAAGCTCAATCAACAACTCATTCTCACACCTATAATTCAGATCACTCTCTTGTACCTCTAACGACTCATTTAATGTGGTATCACTCAAGAGTTTTTCACATTCTTGATCTTGATCTAAACAATCAGCAGGCTTAGCATCATGCTTTTCACCATCGGCATACATACCATTCTTTAGAGGACTCATAATTTGCATGCCCTCCTGATTAGCATCATGCTCCCTTGCATTCTCTTTATGCGAATCAATCATTTGGCCATAATTCATATTTGAATCATATGCTTCAAGAGATATTTCACTCTTAGATGGTATCAAATAGTTCAAGTATTGCTTGATTTCGTCTTTTAAGGAACCATCTTATGCTTGATCATCACATGGATTTACTGGATTATTTTGAGTTATTTCATTTGCAATCCCTTTCTGATTACCTCGACTTCCGGTAGATATCTTTAAATCTTGGTTATTATCATATCTTGCCTCTTTGTTTGTTTGATTATCATCCCTTAGAAGGGAGGAGTCTATCAGATTATAGGAAGCCTCATGTTGGTTTCTTGGTGTGTTTTGTTTATTTTTGTTTTGTTGTATGTTTGATATTGGTTTGATTTTGTTTTGTTTAGCTTCCGTATATTCCTTTGCTCCTCCCATCATTGGGGTTTTTGCATATACAATATTTGTAGATGTAATCAAAGTATCTACAGGCTCTTGGTACCTTGAATCCTCAGAGATTGCATCACTTATGTTTATAGGTTCTTTATAGTGATCCCCTTCATAAGCATGTACGTGTATTTCATGCATATATTCTTTATGCCCAGCTTGGGTTTCTATTATTCTATAGAATTGCAAATTATTTTTAGTTTCTGAAATGCATGGAATTTGTGTATCTTCTTCATTTGCATAAATGTCAGCTTGCCAATCGTTTAAAAATTTTTCTATTGTTTGTTGTTTCTTCACATATCTCATCACAGCTTCATGGACAAGTGTCCAATCCTCTGTGAGCCCCGAGTCGGAGTCTATATCTTGTAGAAGTGGAATTAACTCCTCTCTGGCTTTAACATCGATTGTTCGAAGAAACAATGACACCCTTTCATGACTTATGCACCTCTTATCGTGCTCAGGAAGATCATCGTATTGTCGCTCAAATTCTTCTTTGATCTCAAGAATTGGTTGGTCTTTGGGCATATGAACCCACCTTAGGAAAGATCTACGAGTTACTTTATCAAGATCCTCTAGCATAAACTGCTTGAGGAGTGTCACTTTGTATTGGGACCATGTCGTTTGATTTATTCGCATTATTTGGTCTCGCACGTCGTAATCCGACACATAGATAAAGTTTTCACATAATTCTTTTTCCGTCATCGGACTTAATCCGACACCTAGGTATTTGGCCTCGAGTTCATATTCTTTGCAGAACTTAGATATATTTTTGCCATTGAAAAAGCCACATCGATTGACTAGACGTTCATGAAGTGATTGGATGGCTTTTTGACGCCTATCTTCTTCTTGAAATCGTATGAATTGAGCGAGGAGATCTTCCATGTTTAATGTGCTAAATCGCTTAAATTTCGGTTGCTAACTTGGTTCTTTAGTTCACTAGCACTATGATTTACTCACCCCCTCCTTTCACGTCGGGTTCACCAGGTATGTCGAGGAGTTCATGGAAAGGAGGGTGAAAATAGGATAAAATTACTCAAAGTGAAAACAAAGTTCCTTCAAAGAAATTTATACCTCACTTAATAAGCCATTTATAGTTAAGTATGAGAGAGGTATTTCTCTTGGGTCAACCTAAGGTCTTGTAAAGTCAAACCACTATATGAACTAAAGGAGAGTTCTTTCTTTTAGTGCTGCCTCAGAGAAAAAAAAAGCAAACCTCTTGACTCTCTCCTTTTCCAACTCTCCTCTTTTACAATCTGTAGCTTTTTGCCTCTCTGTCAGCTTATGGAGCTTTCTTCATTGTTTATCCGATTGGCTTGGAGATTCAATACAATCAGAGTTCCTGCATAAATTTGGCTCACTTTTCTTAATATTTATGCTCTATATTGCACCACGGATGGATGATTCATTCCATTCAAAGCTCACACAATCCTCTCCTTACTAGCAATCTATATTGTCATACAAACATAGGACAAAGCGTTTCTAAAATGTATCGTTTATAAGAGTCGTAATGCTTAGCAAGTTTCGAAACTCATGGCATTTAGAAACTTCAACAATTAAGGAAACTCACAACTATATTGAAGAAAAAGGTCGCTTAATGTCAGATTTGCATGTGTTCAATCGTGTAAGAGATTTTCAGAGAGAATTTATGTTCTTTGTTTTTTTTGCAGAACAGAAATTCATATGGCTCCTCCATATGATGTTGAGAACAACTAACATAAGAACAAATTTGTCAGACCACGATTATTGTCGTTCAAGAACAGATATTGAAGTTTTTAAAACACATATATACTCTATGAACACAGGCAATAGGTAACTAAAACGTAATGACTCATCAATTTACCAAAGCAAATCACACAAGTTGAATATATGAAATCTGAGTCATGATGATCAGAGGACTATTTCTTCACGCGCATCCTTGTCTATGTGTACTCCTGCACATAAGAGTGAGAATTGTACTATATCATCAGCAGTGTACATGTTGTCATAAGACGCTTATTGCAGTACGAAGGAAAAGTTTCAAGTAGCTTCAGAGATTTAGCGCATCGTAAAGTATTCATGTCATCGTCCTCATGCAGGTTACAAATGAATTTCACCATACGTCTTCGTGCATGCATGCCTTGACATTGACATAGGAAAAGCCATTGACAGAAGCAAAAAACAAGCAGATATCGGATCGAGTAGCAAAAGTTGATGGCAGTAGCTTGGTTTTTCTTCAGCATTCAGAACTCCTTGAGCTCCTCTACTGTCAAGTCCTTCAGTCGTCAAATCATCAGAATATAGACCATGAACTGACCAGAAGCATTATTCCTTAAAAAAAAAATCAATTCTCGTCTTCAGCTGTTATACTTCTCATGTGAAATGAATCCTCTAAACCTTCCCCAATCATTCATTCTCTGAATGTCGTGAGTCAAACTATGGCAAAGTCGGCAAAGTCATTCGTCACATTCCCTTGGAAATATAAAGAATATAAATTGAATTAATTCCATATGCGCAATGCACTATATCCTGCGTCTGTGAAGATGTTATCAGATCATCTTAGAAGAAAACACATCTGCCATATAAAGAATGATACGTTTTTTCAAAATAAAACTGAGGATTTCATAGTGTTTTGATTTAAATCAATACATTAGCATATCAGATAAAAAAAAACCCGCATCGTATTAATACAGATTCAAGATTTATAGTTGAAAAACTATACGAAAACTACAAAAAGAGCACAGACTTCATAGTTTTCCAGATGTATTAGGTGATCGTCAGAACAGTGTCGTACGCATTAAAATTCAATTAAAAACAGATGGTAACCTCAATCAGCTGTCCAAGTAATGGCATCTGCCTTCTTTCAATCACCAGCGCAGCATGTCAAAGTCATTGTCACAGTGATGGTGCCATCCGAACGAGCGCCTGCCTTCCTTGTTCAAGCCCGTTCCCCGTCTGTCATAGCAAAAAACATGAATTCCCTTTTTTTGCGATCCTTCTCCTCATCGAAATGGACTCCGCCCCTCCTTCCTCTCCCTCACAATCTATTGCTCCTTTCGTTCATCTCTGATGGTTGTTGTCAAGAGTTCCCTGGGCTGGAATGGGCGTCCCCCTTTGAGCTCCGAGAGTCCCCTAGTCGTCTTCTGTGTATATTGACGCAGACCTCCAGATCATACAAATAACTGTCTTAAATTCTATCTCTGCTGAGGATTAGCCATTAGCACAATGAAGCGCATCCATTCAAATTCCTTTGTTTTATTCTTCAGCGCCTGCCATCCAGATTCCTTTCTGCCACACCTCTCTGTTGCAGACAGAGAACATATCTTCTTTGGACACGTTATAGATGACTCTATGCTCCTTATGTGCTTCAGCACCTGCGTATGTATTCTCCGCGCTAGTCCTGAAGCTCGATAGGAAGAAGATTTATTCCCCTTCTGTCAGAAAAAAAACCCCATTCTCTGCCCAATGACGATGATATATGCATGCACCTTCGTGACCTCCAAGAAAATCTCCCCCTCCAATACGTGCCCTGCCTCCCTTCTCAGCCGCTGCGAGCCACTCCACAGAATTGTCGTAAAAAACCCCTTTTCCCCGAATGGAAAGTTTCCTCTTCGTTGTTGATATCTGTCAGCACCACGAAAATACACATACATACTTGTGCACATACATAAATTCATATATACTAACACACATATGTACACAAATTATTACACATGAATTCACACATACATGTATTCATTTTTAAATGAACTATTACTCATGCACTTACACATTTAAGCATATACGTGAAACACGCATGTGCACATATATGAACATATACATACACACGTACTCATGGATGCATTCACATGGGTGCATGGAAATTTGCGAGCATACACTTGGATATACACATGTGCAAATGCTCTTGCAAGTACAAGAAATATGTAAAGAGAAGCAATCCATGCTTCTTATCACCAATGTATTGCAAACAATGATCTCAAGCACTCATACATGATAAAAGCTATATATAAAGGATAGAAATCACCAGAGTCTATTAGATTCTTTATATGTTTGATTTGACTTCAACATCTTATCACCTTAATTCCTTCCAATGAGTAGCTTCCATCTTGCCATTGCAATCAGGAAAGTTAGCATCTTTAACAATTTCATTTGATTTTAGTGTACCTTTAGCAGAGCTATAAGATGGTGTTCCCTGCTTGACTATCAATCATGAATCCAAATCCTGACCACAGCGTGAATTATAATCTTCATCTATCTTCTTTTTGCCCATTGAATCACAACTTTAAAAGTTATGAATATCAATGAGATGAGGAAATACCTAGAAGTTTAGCTTGAAGTAGAGGTTTCAAATGATTGGACTTCAAAGAGAGGTGAAGTCCCACGGTGAGGTTCACCTGAGTCGCAATGCTACTGTTTGACATGGCATTCATCAAAATATCGACGCGAAAACGATGGCTGGTTGATCAAACCAATCGCTAAGTGCTTGGAGCAATCACATGTAAAAAGGGAACTCAAAGCAATTTGCAATAAGGTTTCAAAAAGTTCAAACATTAATTGAAAACATAGTATACCAAGAAATATAACATAAATAAGGATTCATCATAATTTTCTTGAAATAATGCAATCGAATTTCACAATATTATTCTTCTAAAGCATCAATGTTTGCTTTCTACTCGATCACTTAATTTCCTATCAGATGAAATAAACCCACATAATGAGTGGTCAGCCTTTTACGTGATCCTCATTGTGGTTCTAATGATTTCTTCAACTCAAGGTTGGGCAATAATTTCAAATAATTGCATACTAAACACATCCTCCACATTTCAAGAACCACACTTCCACGGGTTTTTCTTAAGTGAATGTCAATAGCGCATATTTAACTGTTTTTAGTATTTTAATTCGTAGGTCATAATCTGGATTTCAACTATGAGAAACATGGAGAGAGGATAGCAAGGATAGCAAGCACATGATGCATTAGCCTTCTTTTTTTTGCGTGAAAGGCTCTCATCATAACAACATAGCTCTGATTTCAACTATGAGAAACATGGAGAGAGGATAGCAAGGATAGCAAGCACATGATGCATTAGCCTTCTTTTTTTTGCGTGAAAGGCTCTCATCATAACAACATAGCTCTCCTCAGGAAAAAAACGTATAATCAAGATGTGTTCATAGAATTATGGGTAAACCCATAAGTTCAGAGCTAATTGTATGTGAGGATACTATACTGATAGATAACAGATTTCGCACATAGTATAAACTCGAAATCGTACGAATTCTTGCAATAAGAACGTAGACAATAACTTGCTTTATATAACTATACTATATTTTTCAAGTTCGATATTCACAATTATTAGCATGATATTTAATTATCATACTCGATTTTTGTCCTTAAATTCTAGCAATTGGATGTTAATCAAAAAACACAATAAAAACAGGAAGTTGGGCACGCGAAAACAAGTCACACTTCTGCCAAAGAAAAAACGAATAATTCAACTAAGTTGCTTCAGGTCTTCTATTTCCGTTTTTATGCAAGCACCGCATTTCAGCTTTACAAGTAATGACCCTTTTATGCTGGTCATAATTGTAGCATATAAAGAAAGGAAACAACAAACATGTTTTCTAACATTCTACGCACAGCGCCAAACACCTCCAAACACCTCCAAACACCTCCACTCTCTGAGTATTTCTTTTTTTCATAGAGAACTCTGGCCTCACATATGCTTTGTTGGACCTAAAATATAAGTGATGAAAATCTAGTCTTTCTCATGCATAAAACAAGTCCCTAAATATAATTTTGTGGCCTTCAAATACACATAGCTCATAGCCAAGGTATCCAACCCTTAACTACATATCATATAAACAAAACCTGCACTAAGACGATATCTAAAAAGCTTCCATCACATTGTTCCCCTTTCAAAGATTCCCGTGATTTGCCAGATGAAAACTTTCCATCACACGAGAGAAAAACTTCCCGACGCTGCACCTCCTTTTTACGCGTGTTCAAAAGCTGAGGTGATCGAACGCTGAGAGCCCAACTTCCAGCCACCTTTCCGTGTCTTTATGCATGCGCCTCTACTTTCCATATACACCTCTATTTTTCATGCTCATTGTACACATATTTCATATATAAACTCTACTGTCATGTATTAGTTTTCTTAAGCATTGGGATCAACACTAAAAACTCACTTTAAGTGATGTATGCTCCATGCGCATAAAGTATTCCACTATGTCTCTAAGTGTCATATGTGAATATTGCAATGAGCAGAATATGGCTTACATCAATACTCATTGACCTCCTTTTCGAACACCTCAACATCATGTGAGCAAGCCTTCAAAGTTATTATTTATAAGTTCCACACAATTTATGTGTAAAAATAAAGAAATGGAATATCTACTTAAGGGAGAGAATCTCTCCGACATTCACGCCCACCAAACCTGCACATCCTTTGGATGGGCCAATGGTAGTACCTATTTTTCTTTAAAAATGAAATTTATCTTGAATGTAAAAAATTAGATTCACGTCCGTAGTGCACGGAACATGAAAAACAAGTGCCTATGTAAGGTTGTATAGTTAGCTCTATGAAATGCATACTTTGAATTGCATGGGAAATCAAACATGATGCAATGTGTAAGATAAAAGGCTTCTGATGTTGCGGCATGTGCACTCACTCGCATAGAAGCAATGTGAAAATACATAAAACCTCACAAAGTCACTCATAGTGCATAGGTAAGAAAAACATTGTGCCTTGATGCAAGGTCATGAAATGTGATCCTATTATGAAAATTTGAAAATGCAATAAAACTCAATATGATGCCTCAGAAAGGTAATAGGCTATTGATGGTGAGGTTTCTTCTCTTCAAATGAATCCTGTTATAGAAAATATCACATACATTTATATCTTTGATATTTGTCGTTGAGCGTGCATCTAGGGGCATAAACTCAAGTGCACTTTACATATTCAATGTATACTTTGAAATGCAAATAAATCAAAACAATGCAAAATGGATCAATGCATTTAAATAAGGATTTCGAAACTCAAATCTATAAGGGCTTTTCCCTTGCAAAGAGAATTCTTTCACAATATACCTGTTGTAGGGAAAACATAGACATGAGTAACATGAAAACATCTGTTTACATATACCCTCAATACATGGTCACCCAAAATTCTAGAGGAACTAAGATCTCATATTTATATATTTCTTCTCTATAGCTATTCTTTATCTTTGATAAGCCTACATTAACTCAAGCGTAAAAGTTAGCCAACTTTTCATGGAGTTCAAAACTCATTTATAACTCTCTTACCTTCATCTTCAATTGTTGTAGCTTGATTTATGCTTCCACATCTTTATAGCTATGTCATCAAATTCATATATTCACATACATTCAAAAGATATCATATTGGGCATACATTCTCTCATTTCTAGTCATCATACTTGCAATTTATACAAGCTTCACTGCACGCACATGTTCACACTTGAACAATTCAGGGATATGCCTATCATACATACTTTTCATACATATCTACTCATAAATCCATGCAATCACATAAAATCATAAATTCATGTTCATGCATATGCTCTCACGCACATACATGTTTATTTTTTCTAGTCACCATACTTTGCACATGCTCATAATCAAACTTCCATGTATATACTTATCATTCATGTTTAATTCATAAACACATACACATACATACGCTCATGTATACATACCAATCATAAAGTCATACACATGTACATGCCCTCATGCACATGCATGTGAATACATGTATTTTCATAAATACAATCATGCATTCATGCATTTACTCAGTTCATCTCATTAACCTAACGAAAGAAATTATCTCATAATTTTGTACATGCATACATACACTTTTATGCATACTCATATATTCATAAATTAATTCAATTAAAAAATCATTTAAAAACTCATTTCAAATTCATATCACAATTCATTTCAATTTCATTTCAAAATCAAGTCCTCTTTCTTGCAAAAACCTATTACAAAGTTCACAAGAAACTTATTCAAATAACATATTCAAAGTTTTACACATAAACCATTATTGTTTCTAGCTTCAAATTCTCCTATCTTTGGGATTGCATAATATAAAAATTTAACACTAGTGTTGTACTTGGACACTTTAGTGTCCTTGGACACTTTAGTGTCTTGAAAAAGAGACAATGTTTGATGAATTCTTTAGATTACTAGAAGGAACCATTTATAAATGTAACTATGCAACATATTGGCATAAGGGTTGAATATTTTTAGAAAAATATAGTTTTTATTAAACGATATAAAAACTAATACTTATTTACTAATTTTATGATGCTAATTTCAATATTGGCACAAAAAGTATAGTGATGTGAGTTAGAGGGTTTTTTAATTAAAATCATGATCTCGTAATTTTCATTCGTCCAAATGCAATAAAATCTTTTATTTTATTTATGTCAACATGTTTCTATCAATAATTAGAGATTTGTAAGGAATTTTACTAGGTTTATGGCATAAAATGAATCTCATTTGTGACATGATACTATTATCATCTATGAGTTATTTTGCAAAGTGATGGTATGAACATGCATCATTTTTTGTTATCAAAATACTATTTGATATTATTACAACTAGAAATAGTTTTTGAAAACCTTAGGATTCGAATTTCTATGTCGTTTCTTCAAGTTAAACAATACCACTGTTTTTCTACGCTAAGAAAATATCATTCTGTGAGGAAATATTACATATGCTACATGATTAAAGTTTACATGCTAGTTTTTTCTATATAAAATAGTTTATAATGTTTATAAAATTATTTTGATTCATAATATATACCTAATATCATTTAGAAAACCTATTTCTTTAGGATGAATTTTTATTCTCAGTAGAGAGGATTATGACCATTCAATGAAATATTGAGATTTTCAGTGCTATGTGAGATACATACAAAATTATTGATTCAAAGACATGTAGCATATCTTTATGCTACTATATGATGGTTTTTGAAATAAAACACAAAGCATTTTAGTGTTTTTATGAATCAATATCATATAGAAGGCTACTAAAGTGTATAACTATATAATGAGCATCCTATATTGTACTACTTTTTATTATAAAAATGCTTTTTCTAGTTCCCAAGACTTTTCTTAAATGATTATATGACAATAATTTAATATTAGAAAACTGATTCCAATAGGAGGAAAATTCTTTTTATGGAGATATTTCTTTCTTCTCATATATAAGCTTACAGAAAAACAGTTTTTATCAACCATATTCCATCATTTCTATATTTTGAGTTATCAAAAAAGGTTATTTTTCAAAATATATATTTTTTTATAGAGCATCTATGTATAGATCTTTATGGAGCTTTAAGGTTTTTTAAAAAATTTATTTGATTAGTATGTATGATTTTTTTTATTTATTAGAAAAAAGGACACTATAGCATCCTGTTTTGGTACAACACTAGTGTTAACCTTCATATCATCAATGAAATACATCCATTCATCTAATATCAGTACCTTTTTGATGAGGGAGAAGGTAAAAACCTCCCATGATCATTCATAATGTATCTTTTTGATGACGGAGAAGGTAAAACTTCCATGATCATTCATAATGTATCTTTTTGATGAGAGAGAAGGTAGAAAACTCCAATGATCATTCATAATGTATCTTTTTAATGAGAGAGAAGGTAGAAAATTCCCGTGATCATTCATAATGTACCTTCTTGATGAGGGAGAAGGTAAAAACACTCCCATGTTCAAATCATTATGTACCTTTTTGATGAGGGAGAAGGTTAAAAAAACTCTCGTGATCATTCATAATGTACCTTTTTTATGCGGGAGAAGGTAAAAAAAACTCTAGTGTTCAAATCATAATGTACCTATTGGATGAGGGAGAAGGTAAGAATAACTCCCATGGTCGAATCATGATGTACCTTTTTTATGAGAGAGAGAAGGTAAAAAACTACCATGATCATTCATAATGTACCTTTTTGATGAGGGAGAAGGTAAAAAAACTCCCGTTCATTACATTAAAGTTTTACCAAATTATATTGAGGAATCCTTATAGTTAACTAGATTCATATCATTCCTTAACGTTTTTCTCAATTAGTTGAATAGCTTCATTTACCCAATAACTTTTAAGATACTCATCCTTACTCTCAAGGCTAAACCATTGAATTTTATCTTATTGTTTTGGATTTTTATCTAAACTTTGCATTTATAGTTCACCATTTGTGTTGCCTAAAATTTGATTATATCGTATCCTTTCATCTTTGCTCATAGATCTAGGTTTAGTACTTTTGTACTCTCTTATAGATTCATGATTCTAGCAGGTTCATTACTTTCAGACATACCTTTGGGTTCACATGTTCCCTTTTCTTCATGCTTGTTAACTTTAGGACATAAAGTCTCATCATTGATCTTAGGGTTCAAAATTCTAGGATCTAAACTTGCTGCAACTTCAAATTTCTTAATGCATCTCCATTTCTTTGTACTTCTTATATGAGGTTTGGATTTGTGTTTAACTTCTGCAAAATAAGCCTTCATTCCTCTTCTACCTAATTTTAAGTGTAGAGGAAGATGGGTTTTATAATCACATATTTTTTTTTTTCAACAATAGTAACTAAGCGTAATCACTACAACATATCAAGGGCATACCGACATTGTCCATACCGACGGTCATGCCTCGGCATTGGTAGGACCGTTAAAAATGCTTGAGAAACCACGGATGCAAGACGGTATGAGCCTCATTATAGGCATCAGTAATTTACTGGAAATTACCGATACTTATACCGATGCTTATACCAACGCAACATTTTAACAAGATGCGAGATAAAAAATTCGACATTTGCTCGTGTTTTGAATGAAAGTCCGCTTCTGTCGATTTTGCGCATGCAAACTACATTCTGAGCATACTGTGTACACACATCTCTCTCTTTCTCTCTCTCTGTCTCTCCCTCTCCCTCTCTCTCTCTCTACACACACCTCTCTATTTCTCTAGATCTGAAATTTTGGTAAGTATCGCATATATTGTAGCACCCTTTCTCTTTCTTTGTGTTTTTCCTTTTCTCATTTCTCTTGTCTTTGGTTTTGCAGGAGCTTTTTGGCATGAGTTCTTTGGAATTCAACAAAGGACAACAATAAGTGGACTTTGATGACAACACTCCAAACAATTACATCGAGGTAAGTGATTGTTTTGTTTCTGATTGATATAGAATAAGATAGAGAGAGAGAGAGAGAGATGAAAGAAAGATAGAGATCTAGAGAAACATAAAGAGCGAGAGAGAGAGAGAGAGAGAGAGAGAGAGAGATGAAAGAGAGAGAGTGAAAGAGAGAGAGATGAAAGAGAGAGAGAGATGAAATAGAAAGAGAATGAGATAGAGAGAGATGCATACATACATACACACACATATGCATACACATACTCACATACACACATGCATATTACATACACACTCACATACATATTACATAAACACATGCATATACATACACATACATATTACATACTCACATGCATATGCATGATTCATTTTGCTCATGTCTTTTGTATTTGAGAGTATGCTTTGATTTATCAAATCATGTTTTTGTTGCCTATCATACATCTTACATGTAGTTGTGTTTTTGTTGGGCAGAATGTATTGTCTTTTGCTACACAATAGCATGGGAATGTTGCTGTAGCAAGAGACAACACACTCTGCCCAAAAACATTTTTGCAGATATGGTCGTCGGTATAAGCGACGGTATAAGGGTCGATATAAGCGTCGGTATATGGTCGTCAGTGTAGGCGATGGTATAAGCGCCAGTATCCCTAGGCACATACCGATGCTTATACCGACTATTTTGCCCAGGGGTATACCGTCGCTTATATCGATGCTTATACCAATGCTCATATTGATGCTCATACGGATGCTTATATCGACATTCATATCGATGCTTATATGGGCGCTTTGGTTTTGATGCCTACACTGACCCTTACACCGACGTTGGGGCAAAATCGCACCCGTTCATTTTCCTCGATAGAAGCCTCGGTATATGGGGGATCTGTTGTAGTGAATTCACATGCTTTATCGTAGGCTAAGAAATTATTTATGACCTATCTGTTTACACCAAAAGCACTTAATTACCCGTTTAGATCTTCTAATCTTAACATTCTGCATGGGCTTCCTAAGCTCAATGTTTTGATTTTCATCATCACTCTTAATTGCATTTACTTGAAACTCATTACCATGATTGCATTTACATTGTGAATCATCATGAATGTACTTGGTTAGGTCATTGACTTGTTATTTTAAGTTTACAATTAATTCTCTTAATATACCCATCATTGCATGATTTGCATTTGTAGTTTCACTAAGCTTACTTATAATATGAAAAAAATTATCAAGCTTTTCGTGATATGACTTTTCGAGTTTTTCTTTTAAATCATTGATAAGAACCTCCCAATCCCTAATCTTAGATTGAATGAGTTCCTCCATATGCATCTTTTCTTTTCATCACTACAACATATGAGGGGCATACCGACATTACCCATACCGAGGGTCATGCCTCGACGTCGGTATGACCGTTGAAAATGCTTGAAAAATGACGAACGCAATACCGACGGTCATTTAATCATCGATATAATCGGCATCGATATGAGCCTCAATATAGGCATCAGTATTTTACTGTAAATTAGCGATGCTTATACCGATGCTATACCAACGCTCATACTGATGCTTATACTGAGGTAATGTTTTAATCGGACGTGAGAGTAAAAATTCAATATTTGCTTGCATTTTGAACCAAAGTCTACTATTGTCGAGTTTGCGCATATGAACTATATTTTGAGCATATTGTGTACACACATCTCTCTCTTTCTCTCTCTTTCTCTCTCGCTCTCTCTCTTTCTCTACATCTCTATTTCTCTAGATCTAAAATTTTCGTAAGTATCGCACATACTCTAGCACCCTTTCTCTTTCTTTGTTTTTTCCCTTTTCTAACATATGAGGGGCATACCGACATTGCCCATACCGAGGGTCATGCCTCGATGTTAGTATGACCATTGAAAATGCTTGAAAAATGACGAATGCAATACCGACGGTCATTTAATCATTGATATACTCGGCATCGGTATGAGCCTCGATATAGGCATCAGTATTTTACTGTAAATTACCGATGCTTATACTGATTCTATACCGACGCTCATACCGATGCTTATACCCAGGTAATGTTTTAACCAACGTGAGAGTAAAAATTCAACATTTGCTTGCATTTTGAACCAAAGTCTGCTATTGTCGGGTTTGCGCATGTGAACTACATTTTGAGCATATTG
This sequence comes from Ceratopteris richardii, assembly GCA_020310875.1. Classification (NCBI taxonomy): domain Eukaryota; kingdom Viridiplantae; phylum Streptophyta; class Polypodiopsida; order Polypodiales; family Pteridaceae; genus Ceratopteris; species Ceratopteris richardii. Next base: position 34,345,785 of record CM035413.1, on the reverse strand, counting down.
TGTACACATATCTCTCTCTTTCTCTCTCTTTCTCTCCCTCTCTCTCTCTCTACATCTCTATTTCTCTAGATCTGAAATTTTCGTAAGTATCATACATACCCTAGCAACCTTTCTCTTTCTTTGTTTTTTCCCTTTTCTAATTTCTCTTCTCTTTTGTTTTGCAAGAGATTTTTGGCATAAATTCTTTGGAATTCGACAAAGGAAAACATTAAGTTGACTTTGATGACAAGGCTCCAAACATTTACATTGATGTAAGTGATTGTTTTGTTTTCGATTGATATAGAGTGAGATAGAGAGAGATATGAAAGAAAGAGAGATATCTAGAGAAACATAAAGAGAGAGCGAGAGAGAGAGAGAGAAAGAGAGAGATAAAGAGAGAGTGAAAGAGAGATAGAGAGAGAGAGTGAACGAGAGAGAGATGAAAGAGATAAAGAGAGATGAATTAGAAAAAGAATGAGATAGAGAAAGAGAGACGCATACATACATACACATATGCATACACATACTCACATACATTTTAAATACACACATGCATATACATACACATACATATTACATACTCACATGCATATACACATATACATACATGCATGCATATTACATACACACTCACATACATTACATACACACACGCATATACATACATACTCATATACATTACATACACACACGCATATATGTACTGTATGTGAGTGTGTATTACATACACATTCACATACATTACATACACACACCCATATACATACACATACATATTACATACTCACATGCATACACACATATACATACATACATGCATATTACATACACACATGCCTATTACATACACACATGCATATACATACACACACATATTGATACTCATACTCACATAAATACATACATCTATACACACATATACATACACACATGTACACACACATGTATAGATACACACATGCATATGCATACATACATACATACACACATATTTGCATGTACACACACATACATACATACAAACATGCATTTCACATACACACTCACATATGTATAAACACACATATGTGCATACACACATGCATATGCATACATACATATACACACATATGCATGTACACACACACATACATACATACACACATGCATATTACATACACACGCACATATATATACACACTCACATATGTATACACACACATGCATACATGTACATACACATACACACACATCACATATACATACATACATACACACATATACATGTTTTAGGGTTAGGTTTTTAGGATTAGGGTTTCTGAATTTCTCTTTTCTCTTGTTTTGCAAGAGATTTTTGGCATTAGTTCTTTGGAATTCGACAAAGGACAACACTAAGTGGACTTTGACGACAACACTCCAAACAATCACATCGATGTAGGTGGTTGTTTTGTTTTTTATTGATATAGCATGAGATAGATAGGTAGAGAGAGAGAGAGATGAAAGAAAGAGAAAGATCTAGAGGAACATAAAGAGAGAGAGAGAGAGAGAGAAAGAGGCAGATAGAGAGAGTCAAAGAGAGAGAGAGATGAAAGAGAGAGAGAGATAAAATAGAAAGATAATGAGATAGAGAGAGAGATGCATACATACATACACACACATATGCATACACATACTCACATACATATTACATACACACATGCATATTAGATACACATTCACATACATATTACATACACATGCATATACATACACATAAATATTACAAACATGGATACACACATATACATACATACAAGCATATTACATACACACATGCATATACATACACACACATATTCATACTCATACTCACATACATACATACATGTATATACACATATACATACACACATGTACACACACATGTACACACACATGTATACATACACACATGTATACATACACACATGCATATGCATACATACATACACACATATTTGCATGTACACACACATACATACAAATACACACATGAATATTACATACACACACATATAAATACACACTCACATATGTATACACATACATATGTGCATACATACATGCATATGCATACATAAATACACGCATATGCATGTACACACACACACTTACATACACACAGGCATATTACATACACATGCAAATATATATACACACTCACATATGTATACACACACATGCATACATGCACATACACATACACAAACATCACATATACATAAACACATACACACACATACAATTTATCGGGTTAGGGTTTTTGAATTTCACTTATCTTTTGTTTTGCAGGAGATTTTTGGCATTGATTCTTTGGAATTTGACAAGAGACGATGTCGATTGAGCTTTGACAAGAGCATTCAAAAGAATTACATTGATGTAAATGATTGTTTTGTTCTTTATTATAAATAGAGATAGAGAGAGAGAACAAGAGAGAGAGACAGAGAGAGAGAGAGAAAGAAAGAAAGAGGAAGAGAGAGATAAAAGAGAGGGAGAGAGATAAAGAGAGAGATATAGATAAACAGAAAGAGAGAGACATAGAGATACATATACAGAGATGCATACACATTACATACACATATGCATATGCATATGCATATGCATACATACATAAACACACACATATAGTGTACACACACATGCATACATGCACATACAAATACACACACATCACATATACATCCACATAAAGACACATATACATGTTTTAGGGTTAGGGTTTTGACTTTTACACATGTACACACATAATACATACATACATGCACACATATACACATGCATACACACATACACATACACATACACACATATCATATATACATAGACACATACACATATATGAATGTTTTAGGGTTAGCTATTTAGGATAAATATTTTTGGATTTTATATAAATACACACATGCATACACACATATACACAAATAAACAAAAATGTGTATATGTTTCTAGGTCTTTGTGATTAAAGTTTTAGGGTTTTTACATACACATACACCCACACATACATAGATACATACACACACATACACACACACACACACACACACACACACACACACACATATATATATATATATATATATATATATATATATATATATATATATATATATATATATATATATATATATATATATATATATATATATATATATATATATAGAGAGAGAGAGAGGAGGAGAGAGAGAGAGAGGGAGAGAGAGGGAGAGAGAGAGAGTCACACACACACATGCATACACACATACACATACATATACACACACGTGACATATACTTACACACATATGCATGTTTTAGGGTTAGGGTTTTGGATTTTACATATATACACACATGCATACACACATATATACATATGAACACATAATACATATGCACATACACATCTATGTACACATGCATACTCACATACACACATACACACACACACACTGATATATATATATATATATATATATATATATATATATATATATATATATATATATATATATATATATATATATATATATATATATATATATATATATATATATATATATTTATATATATATATATATACACACACATGCATACACACATACACATATGTGACATATGCATACACACATATGCACATTTTAGGGTTAGGGTTTTAGGATTAGGGTTTTTGGCTTTTACATATATGCACACATGCATACACATATAAACACATAATACATATACACGTACACATATATATACACATTCATACACACATACACACATATACATGTTTTAGGTCTAAGTGTTTAGGATTAGGGTTTTAGGATTTTTACATAGGTACACATATGCATACACACACATACACACATACACACATACACACACACACACACACACACACATACATATATATATATATATATATATATATATATATATATATATATATATATATATATATATATATATATATATATATATATATATATATATATATATATATATATATATATATATATATATTCACATACACACACACACATATATATATATATATATACATACACAAGAATACACACATACACATGTTTTAGGTCTAGGTCTTTTAGGATTAGGGTTTTAGGGTTTTTACACATGCACACAAATATTTACACATATACAAATATACACACATAATACATGTATAAATACACATGTGTATACATAGGCAGACACACATATACATTTGTTCTAGTTGTTGTTTATAAATTTAATGTCATTGTGTCTCATTTCTTTACATGATTCATGACTCATTTCGCTCGTGTCTTTTGTATTTCACAATATGTTTTGCTTTATCAAATCATTTTGTCTGTTGTCTGTCATACATTTCACATGTACTTGCATTTATCTTGGGTAGAGTGGATTGTCTTTTGCTACACAACAACATGGGAGTGTTGTTGTAGCAAGAGAGAACACACTCTTCCCAAAACAATTTTGCAAATACGGTCATCGGTATAGGCGACGGTATAAGCGTCGGTATCCCCAGGAACATAGCGATGCTTATACTGACTATTTTGTGAAGCAGCATACCATGACTTATACCGACGTTTATACCGATGTTATTCCAACACTTATACTGATGCTTATATCGACGCTTATACCAATTCTTATACTGAGGCTTTGGTTTCGATGCCTACACTGACCCTTACACCGATGTCGGGGCAGAGTCACGCCCGTTCATTTTTCTCGGTAGAAGCCTTGCTATATGCTTGATATGTTGTAGTGTGTGAATAATCTTGATCTATCTTCTTTTTGCCCATTGAATCACAACTTTAAAAACAATGAATAGCAATGAGATGAGGAATATACCTAGAAATTTTTCTTGAAGTAGAGGTTGCAAATGATTGGACTTCAAAGAGAGGTGGAGTCCCACGGTGAGGTTCAAGCCAACCGCTGGTATTGCGGTGCACGCTGGGTGTTTGAAGCAATCATAGGTGATTTGGGAAGTCAAAGGAAGTTGCAAAAAGGTTTCAGAAATTTCAGACATTAATATAAAACATAGTATACTAAGAAATATAACATAAATAACAATTCCTCATAATTCTCTTCAAATAACGCAATCGGATTTCACAATATTATTGTTCTAAAGCATGAATGTTTTCTTTCAACTCGATCACTTAATTTCCTATCATATAAAATAAACCCACATAATGATTGGTCAGCCTTTTACGTGGTCCTCGTTGTGGTTCTAATGATTTCTATCAGATGAAATAAACCCACATAATGATTGGTCAGCCTTTTACGTGATCCTCATTGTGGTTCTAATGATTTCTTCAACTCAAGGTTGGGCAATAATTTCACATAATTGCATACTAAAGCGAAAGCCATGAATTGACCAAAGTCAATTAAGCAAAACACATCCTCCACATTTCAACAACCACAGCTTCGGCGGGTTTTTCTTAAGTGAATGTTAATAGCGCATATTTAACTGTTTTTAGTATTTTAATTCATAGGTCATAATCTGGATTTCAACTATGAGAAACATGCAGAGGATAGCAAGCACATGATGCATTAGCGTTCTTTTTTTTGCGTGAAAGGCTCTCATCATAACAACATAGCAGAAAAAATTATGTTGTGTTCATAGAATTATGGGTAAGCCCATAACTTCAGAGCTAAATGTATATGAGATACTATACTGATAGGTAGCAGATTTCGCACATAGTATAAACTCGAAATCGTACGAATTCTTGCAATACGAACGAAGACAATAACTGTACTATATTTTTCACGTTCGATATTCACAATTATTAGCATGATATTTAATTATCATACTCGATAATATTTAATTAGTAGCATGATATTTAATTATGAAAAAATACAATAAAAACACGAAGTTGGGCACGCGAAAACAAATCCCACTTCTGCAAAAAAAGAAAGAATAATTCAAGTAATAGGTCTTCTATTTCCGTTTTTTATGCAAGCACCGCATTTCAGCTTTACAAGTCATTCGAAACATATCAACGATCGAGCGCACTAATTGTGAAAGTATCGCAAGTCAAATGCAAACTAAATGGCGACATCATACAAACTAAATGGCGACATCATACAAACTGATGATGAGTATGAGGAAAAAACAGCCTCACTGATGAAATACATTCTTATGCGAGCTGTTGGACTGTGATCACAAGAGTAACTCAGTAGATAACGATACGCATGTAAGGGAAACATTTCACGTTTCACAATCTTTAGAAACATTTTTGAGATGACTGAAGAGTACTAGCACCGATCTTGCGCACTCCTTCAGATGTGACAAAACATCATTGAAATTGTAGATGAATTCAGAATGATAAAAAATAACACTTCATCCCACTAACGATCAGTTGTATTTCTTTTGCACAACCAAACAACAAAAGTATAGTATTACAATCTGCACAAACGTAAACACATCATGTAAGTAGATTCAAGGAAACTTTCAAGTATTACATAGATAGGAAGATCTTCAAATTGCACTCTTCTCAAAAGTATTGTTGCAGCAGCGCAAGTCTGAATGTAATGAAACTTCGGCAATTCAACACTTTGGTTTAGTAATGGCCGTGCAACAAAAGCTGGGATCTCTGGCGCTTATCCACAAACATAGCTGCAATCAGGCGATATCTAAAAAGCTTCCATAACGTTGTTCCCCTTTCGAAGATTCGCGTGATTTGCTAGATGAAATCTCTGAATTGACCCTCCCTTTTATCAGAACAAAAAACACACGAGAGAAAAACTTCCAGAAGCTGTGCCCCCTTTCACGTGCATGCACCTCCTTTTTGGGATTGTTCTCTCTGTTAGTTGAGTTTCCAAAAAAAAAAAAGCTGAGGTGATCAAACGCTAAGGGCCCAGCTTCCAGCCACCTTTCCCTGTCTTTATGCATGCCCCCCTCCACTTTCTATATACGCCTCTATTTGTCATGCTCATGGTAGACATATTTCATATATAAACTCGACTGTTATGTATTAGTTTTCTTAAGCATTGGGATCAACACCAAAAACTCACTTTAAAGTGATGTATGCTCCATGCACATAAAGTATCCCACTATGTCTCTGAGTGTCATATGTCAATATTGCAATAAGCACAATATGGCTTACATCAGTACTTAGTGATCTCCTTTTCGAACACCTCAACATCATGTGAGCAAGCCTTCAAAGATACTATTTATAAGTTCCACACAATTCATGTGTAAAAACAAAGAAATGGAATATCTGCTCAAGGGAGAGAATCTCTCCAACATTCACCGCCACAGAACCTGCACATCCTTTGGATGGGCCAACTGTAGTACCTGTTTTTCTTCAAAAATAAAATTTATCTTGAACCTAAAAAATTAGCTTCATGTCCGTACTGCACATAACATAAAAAACAAGTGTCTATGCAAGGCCGTATAGTTAGCCCTATGAAATGCATACTTTGAATTGCATGGGAAATCAAACATGATGCAATTCGTAAGGTAAAAGGCTTCTGATGTCAAGGCCTATGCACTCCCTCCCATACAAGCAATATGAAAATACATAAAACCTTAGAAAATCACTCATAGTGCATAGGTAAGAAAATCATTGTGCCTTGATGCAAGGTCATGAAATGTAACCCTATTATACAAACTTGTAAATGTAATAAAACTCAATATTTTGATGCCTCAGAAAGATAATAGGCTATTGATGGCGAGGTTTCTCGTCTTAAATTGAATCTTGTTATAGAAATATCACATGCATTTACATTGTTGATATGTGCCATTGAATGTGCATCTAGGGGTATAAACCCAATTGCACTTTACATATTCAATGCATACTTTGAAATGCAAATCAATCAAAATAATGCAAAATGCATCAATGCATTTGATTAAGGATTTCTAAAGTCAAATCTATAGAGGCTTTTCCCTTGCAAAGAGAATTCTTTCACAATATACTTGTTGTAGGACAAACATAGATATGAGTAATATGAAAACATCTTTTTACATATACCCTCACTACATGATCACTCAAAATCCTAGAGGAACTAAGATCTTAATATTTATATATTTCTTCTCTATAGCTATTCTTCATCTTTGATTAGCCTACATTAACTCAAGTGTTAAATGTAGCCAACTTTTCATGGAGGTCAAAACTCATTTATAAGTCTCATACCCTCATCTTCAGTTGTTGTAGCTTGCTTTATGCTTCCACATCTTCATGGCTATGCCATCAAATTCATACATTCACATACATTTAAAAGGTATCATATTGGGCATACATTCTCTCATTTCCAGTCATCGTACTTCGAGTTTATACATGCTTCACTGCGTGCACATGTTCACACTTCAACAATTCAGGTATATGCCTATCATACATACTTTTCATACATATCTACTCATAAATCCATGGAATCACATAAAATCATAAATTCATGTTCATGCATATGCTCTCATGCACATACATGTTTATTTTTCCTAGTCACCATACTTTACACATGCTCATAATCAAAGTTCCATGTATATACTCATCATTCATGTTTAACTCATAAACCCATACACATACATACTCTCATGTATACATACCAATCACAAAGTCATGCATATGTACATGCCCTCATGCACATGCATGTGAATACATGTATTTTCATAAATACAATCATGCATTCATGCATTTAATTAGTTCATCTCATGAACATAACTCAAGAAATCATCTCATAATTTTGTACATGCATACACACACTTTCATGCATACACATATATTCATACACTAATCCAATTCAAAAATCATTTAAAAACTCATTTCAAATTCATATCACAATTCATTTTAATTTCATTTCAAAATCAAGTCCTCTTTCTTGCAGAAACCTTTTACAAAGTTCACCAGAAAGTTATTCAAATAACATAGTCAAAGTTTTACACATCAACCATTATTGCTTTTAGCTTCAAATTCTCCTCTCTTTGGGACTCCATAATATAAAAATTTAACCTTCATATCATCAATGACATACATCCATTTATTCAATATCAGTACCTTTTTGATGAGGGAGAAGATAAAAAACTCCCATGATCATTCATAATGTACCTTCTTGATGAGGGAGAAGGTAAAATTCCCATGATCATTCATAATGTACCTTTTTGATGAGGGAGAAGGTAAAAAACTCCCGTGCTCATTCATAGTGTATCTTTTTTATAAGAGAGATGGTACAAAACTCTCTTGATCATTCATAATGTACCTTTTTATGAGGAAGAAGGTAAAAAAACTCTCGTGTTCAAATCATAATGTATCTTTTTTATGAGGAAGAAGGAAAAAAATCTTCCTTGATCATTCATAATGTACGTTTTTTATGAAGGAGAAGGTAAAACAACTCCTGTGTTCAAATCATAATGTATCTTTTTGATGAGGGAGAAGGTAAAAGAAAACTCCCATGGTCAAATCATGATGTATCTTCTTGATGAGAGAGAACGTAAAAAAACTTCTCTAATCATTCATAATGTAGATTTCTGATGAGGGAGAAGCTCTAAAAACTCCCGTTCATTGCATTAAAGTTTCAGCAAATTCAATTTAGGAAACATTATAGTTAACTAGATTCATATCTTTCCTTAACCTTTTTCTCAATTCGTTGAATAGCTTCATTTACCCAATAACATACTCATCCTTATTCTCGAGGCTAAAGCATTGTATTTTATCTAGTTTTTTTGGAGTTTTATCTAAACTTTGCATTCAGAGTTCACCATTTGTGTTGCCGAGAATTTGATTATATCGTATCCATTCATCTTTGCTCATAGCTCTTAACTTTAGGACATAGAGTCTCATCATTGATCTTAGGGTTCCAAATTCTAGGATCTAAACTTGTTACACATTCAAATTTCTCAATGCATATCCATTTCTTTTTACTTTTTATATCCGATTTTGATTTGTGTTTAAATTCTACAAAATAAGTCTTTATTCCTCCTCTGCCTAAGTTTAAGCATAGAGAAGATGGGTTTTATAATCACATATTTTGTTTTCAATGATGGTAACTAAGCGTAATTCACATGCTTTATCTTAGGCTAAGCAATTATGAAATGTATGACCTATCTGTTCATACAAAAAGCACCTTATTACCTATTTAGATCTTCTAATCTCAACATTCTGCATGGGCTTCCTAAGTTTAATGTTTCGAGTTTCATCATCACTCTTAATTGCATTTACTTGAAACTGATAATCATGATTGCATTTACATTGTGAACCATCATGAATGTACTTGGTTAGGTCATTGACTTGTTGTTTGAAGTTAGCAATTACTTCTCTTAATATACCCGTCATTGCATGATTTGCATTTGTAGTTTCACTAAGCTTACTTATAACATGAAAAACTTTATCAAACTTTTTGTGACTCCACTTTTTGTATTTTTCATTTCAATCATTGACACGAATGTCTAAGTCGCTAACCTTAGATTGAATGAGTTCCACCATATGCATCTTTTCTTTTCGTGAATAATCTGGATCTATCTTCTTTTGCCCATTGAATCACAACTTTAAAAGTAATGAATAGCAATGAGATGAGGAAATACCTAGAAATTTAGCTTGAAGTAGAGGTTTCAAATGATTGGACTTCAGAGAGAGGTGGAGCCCCACGATGAGGTTCACCTGAGTCGCAATGCCACTGTTTCACGTTGGGTTCACCAAAATATCGGCATGAAAGTGATGGCTAGTGGATCAAGCCAACTGTTAGTATTACGATGCATGCTCGGTTTTTGGAGCAATCAGAGGTGAAATGGGAACTCGAAGCAATTCGCAAGAAGGTTTCAAAAATTTCAAACATTAATTGAAAACATAGTGTACCAAGAAATATAACATAAATAACGATTCATGATAATTCTCTAAATAAGGCAATCGGATTTCACAATATTATTGTTCTGAAGCATCAATGTTTGCTTTCAAATTGATCACTTAATTTCCTTAAATACACCCTTAAAATGATTGGGTAGCCATTTACGTGATCCTCATTAGGGTTCCAATGATCTCTTCAACTCAAGGTTGGGCAATAATTTCAAATAATTGCATACTAAAGCGCAAGCCATGAATTGACGAAGTCAAACACCTAACAACTGTATGTAACCATAATGGGAGGCCAAAGTCAATTAAGCAAAACACATCCTCCACATTTCAACGACCACAGCTTCCAAGGGTTTTTCTTGAGTGAATGTCAATAGCGCACATTTAACTGTTTTAAGTATTTAATTCTTAGGTCATAATCTGGAAACATGCAGAGAGGATAGCAAGCACATGATGCATTAGCCTTCTTTTTTTTTTGCGTGAAAGCCTCTCATCATAACAACATAGCCTTCTTTTTGGAAAAAAACGTAGAATCAAGATGTGTTCATAGAATTATGGGTAAACCCATAAGTTCAGAGCTAGTTGTATATGAGGATACTGTACTGATAGATAGCAGATTTCGCACATAGTATAAACTCGAAATCGTACGAATTCTTGCAATAAGAACGTAGACAATTACATGCTTTATATAACTGTACTATATTTTTCACGTTCGATATTCGGAATTATTAGCATGATATTTAATTATCATGCTCGATTTTTGTCCTTAAATTCCAGCAATTGGATGTTAATAAAAAAACACACTAAACACACGAAGTTGGGCACGCAAAAACAAAGCACACTTCTGTAAAAGAAAAAAAAAAAAGAATAATTCAATTAAGTCTTCTATTTCCGTTTCTATGCATTTCAGCTTTACAAGTAATGACCCTATTGTTTACTCATTCGAATCATGATTTTCATCTTCTAAACATATCAAGGATCGAGCGCATTAATTGTGAAAGAATCACAGTATTACATCTCTACAGCCAGTGGAAAACAAATGCATGTTACTATTGGAGCATCATACAATCTAAATGGCGGCATCTCGTTAGGTGGGAATGTAGGGATAATTATAGGTATGAGGAAAAAGCAGCATCACTAATGAAATAAAGTCTAACTGACTGCATTGTTCACGCTGCAATAGATGTTTGCAAGCCAAGATAAATCTGTCAATCTTTTCCTCTTACGCCAGCAATTGGACTGTGATCACAAGAGCAAGAGTTGAATTAGATCTGGCACATGCTGAACACAGAAGTAACTCATTAGATAACGATACACATGTAAAGGAAACTTAAGTCATTTACATTTCACAATCTTTAGAAACATTTTTGAGATGTCTGAAGGGTACTAGCACTGATCATGTGCACTCCTTCAGATGTGACAAAACATCATTGAAAATATAGGTGAATTCAGAATGATAAAAAATAACACTTCATCCCACTAACAATGACCTGTATTTGTTTTGCACAACCAAACAACAAAAGTAAAGTATTACAATCTGTAGGAATGTACACACGTGAACGTAACCAGTTGTCATAAACAAATCAATGTAAGTAGATTCAAGGAAACTTTGACGTATTACATAGATATGAAGATCTTCAAATTGTACTCTTCTCAAAAGTATTGTTGGAGTAGCGCAAGTCCGGATGTAATGAAACTTTGGCAATTCAACACTTTGGTTCAGTAATGGCCGTGCAACAAAAGCTAGGATCTCTGCTGCTTATCCCCAAACTTAGCTTTTTACATATAACCTCACTACATGGTCACTCGAAATCCTAGAGGAACTAAGATCTTCATATTTATATATTTCTTCTCTATAGCTATTCTTCATCTTTGACAAGCCTACATTAACTCAAGTGTAGAAGTTCGCCAACTTTCCATGAAGGTCAAAACTCATTCATAACTCTCTTACACTCATCTTCACTTGTTGTAGCTTGCTTTATACTTCCACATCTTCATAGCTATGCCATGAAAATTCATACATTCACATACATTTAAAAGATATCATATTGGGCATACGTTCTCTCATTTCTAGTCATCATACTTCGAATTTAGACATGCTTCAGTGCACGCACATGTTCACACTTCAACAATTCACTTATATGCCTATTATGCATACCTTTCATACATATCTACTAATAAATCCATGCAATCACGTAAAATCATAAATTCATGTTCATGGATATGCTCTCATGCACATACATGTTTATTTTTCCTAGTTACCATACTTTGCACATGCTCATAATCAAAATTCCATGTATATACTCATCATTCATGTTTAACTCATAAACACATACACATACATACTCTCATGTATACATACCAATCACAAAGTCATGCACATGTACATGCCCTCATGCACATGCATGTGAATATATGTATTTTCATAAATTCAATCATGCATTCATGCATTTAATCAGTTCATCTCATTAACCTAACTCAAGAAGTCATCTCATAATTTTGTACATGCATACACATACTTTCATGCATACATATATATTCATAAACTAATTCAATTCAAAAATCATTTAAAAACTCATTTACAAATTCATGTCTAAATTCATTTAAATTTCATTTCAAAATCAAGAGCTCTTTCTTGCAGAAATCTGTTACAAAGTTCACAAGAATGTTATTCAAATAACATATTCAAAGTTTTACAGAACAACCATTACTGTTTTTAGCTTCAAATTGTCCTATCTTTGGGACCGCATAATATAAAAATTGAACCTTCATATCATCAATGACATACATCCATTCATCCAATATCAATACCTTTTTGATGAGGGAGAAGGTAAGAAACTCCCATGATCATTCATAATGTACCTTTTTGATGAGAAAAAAGGTAAAGCTTCCATGATCATTCATAATGTACCTTTTTGATAAGGGAGAAGATAAAAATCTATGGATATCATTCATAATGTATCTTTTTGATGAGAAAGAAGTTAGAAAACTCATGTGGTCATTCATAATGTACCTTTTTGATGAGGAAGAAGATAAAAAAACTCCCGTGTTCAAATCATAATGTACCTTTTTGATGAGGCAGAAGGTAAAAAAACTCCCATGATCATTCATAATGTACTTTTTTTTATGAGGGAGAAGGTAAAAAAACTCTTGTGTTCAAATCATAATGTACCTTTTTGATGAGGAAGAAGGTAAAAAAACCTCGTGGTCAAATAATAATGTACCTTTTTGATGCGAGAGAAGGTAAAACAAGTCACGTGATCATTCATAATGAAAATTTTTTATAAGGGAGAAGTTAAAGAAACTCCCGTTCATCACATTAAAGTTCTACAAAATTCAATTTAGGAAATCTTATAGTTAACTAGATTCATATCATTCCTTAACATTTTTCTCAATTCTTTGAATAGCTTCATTTACCAAATAACTTTTAATATACTCGTCCTTATTCTCAAGGCTAAAACATTGAATTTTATCTAATTGTTTTGGATTTTTATTCAAACTTTGCATTGACAGTTCACCATTTGTGTTGCCTAAAATTTGATTATATCATATCCATTCATCTGTGCTCATAGATCTAGGTTTAGTGCTTTTTTACTCTCTTATAGATTCATAGATTCTAGCAGGTTCATTACTTTCAGACATACCTTTCAGTTCACATGTTCCATTTTCTTCATGCTTGTTAGCTTTAGGACATAGAGTCTCATCATTGATCTTAGGGTTCAGAATTCTAGGACCTAAACTTGCTACACCTTAAAATTTCTTAATGCATCTCTGTTTCTTTGTACTTCTTATATCCGGTTTAGATTTGTGTTTAACTTCTACAAAATAAGCCTGCATTCCTCCTCTACCTAAGTTTAAGCGTAGAAGAAGAAGGGTTTTATAATCACATATTTTGTTTTCAATGATGGTAACTAAGCGTAATTCACATGAATTATCATAGGCTAAGCAATTATGAAATTCATGACCTATTTATTCACACCAAAAGCACTTAATTACCCGTTGCGACCTTCTCATATTAACATTCTACATGGGCTTCCTAAGGTCAATGTTATGAGTTTCAGCATCCCTCTTAATTGCATTTACTTGAAACTCATTGTCATGATTGTATTAACATTGTTAATCATCATGAATGTACTTGGTTAGGTCATTGACTTATTGTTTAAAGTTAGCAATTACTTCTCTTAATATACCCGTCATTGCATGATTTGCATTTGTAGTCTCACTAAGCTTACTTATAACATGTTAAACTTTATCAAACTTTTCGTGACACAACTTTTCGAGTTTTTTGTTTAAATCATTGACACAAATGTCTAAATCCCTAATCTTAGATTGAATGAGTTCCTCCATATGCATCTTTTCGTTTGGTCACTATACATATGAGGGGCATACTGACATTACCCATACCGACGGTCCTGCTTTGGCATCGGTATGATCGTTGAAAATGCTTGAAAAACCACAGATGCAATACCAACGGTCATTTAATTCCGGTATATTCGGCGTCGGTATAAGCATCGGTATAGGCATCGGTATTTTATTGTAAATTACAGACGCTTATACCGACACTTATACCGATGCTATACTGATGCTTATACAGAGGTAATGTTTTAACCGGACGCGAGAGCGAAAATTCGACATTTGCTTGCATTTTGAACCAAAGGCTCTTACTGTTGAGTTTGTGCACGGGAACTACATTTTGAGCATATTGTGTACACACATCTTTCTCTTTCTCTCTCTCTCTCTATCTCTCTCTCTATATATCTCTATTTCTCTAGATCTGAAATTTTGAAAAGTGTCGCACATACTGTAGCACCCTATCTGTTTCTTTGTGTTTTCCCTTTTCTAATTTCTCTTCTATTTAGTTTTGCAGGAGCTTTTTGGCATCAATTCTTTGGAATTCAATGAAGGAAAACATTCAGTGCACTTTGACGACAAAGCTCCAAACAATTACATCAATGTAAGTGATTGTTTTGTTTTGGATTGATATAGAGTGAGATAGAGAGAGATGAAAGAAAGAGAGAGATCTAAATAAAAATAAAGAGAGAGAGAGAGAGAGTGAAGAAGAGAGAGATGAAAGAGAGAGGTAGAAAGAGTGAAAGAGAGAGAGATGAAAGAGAGAGAGATGAAAGAGAGAAAGAGAGATGAAATAGAAAAATAATGAGATATAGAGAGAGATGCATACATACATACACACACATATGCATACACATACTCACATACATATTAAATACAGACATGCATATTACATACACACTCACATACATATTACATACATATGCATATACATACACATACATATTACATACTTACATGCATACACACATATACATACATGCATGCATATTACATACATACATGCATATTACATACACACAAGCATATACATACACACACACATATTCATACTCATAATCACATATGTACATACATGTGTACACATATATAAATACACACATGTACACACACACATGTATACATACACACATGCATATGCATATATACATACACACATATTTACGTGTACACATACACATACATACATACACACATGCATATGCATACATACACATACACACATATGCATGTACACACACATACATACATACACACATGCATATTACATACACAGGCACATATATATATACACTCACATATGTATACACAAATATGCATACATGTATATACACATACACACACATCACATATACATACACACATACACACATATACATGTTTTAGCGTTAGGGTTTTACGATAAGGGTTTTAGAATTTCTCTTTTCTTTTGTTTTGTAGGAGATTTTTGGCATCAGTTCTTTGGAATTCCATGAAGGACAACATTAAGTGGACTTTGATGACAATGCTCCAAACAATTATATCGATGTTAGTGATTGTTTTGTTTTTTATTGATATAGAGTGAGATAGAAAGAGATAGAGAGCGAGAGAGATGAAAGAAAGAGAGAGATCTAGAGAAACATAAAGAGAGGGAGAGTGAAAGATAGAGATAGATAGAGAGTGAAACAGAGAGATGAAAGTGAGAGAGAGAGAGATAAAATAGAAAGAGAATGAGATAGAGAGTGAAATGCATACATACACACACACGTATGCATATACATACTCACATACATATTACATATACACATGCATATTAGATACACATTCACATACGTATTACATACACATGCATATACATACATATACATATTACATACATGCATACACATATATACATACGTGCATGCATATTACATACACACATGCATATTACATACACACATGCATATACATACACACACACACATATTCACACTTATACTCACATACATACATACATGTATACAGACATATACATACACACATGTACACACACATGTATACATACACACATGCATACGCATAAATACATACACACATATTTGCATGTACACACACATACATACATACACACATGCATATTACATACACACGCATATTGTAGAGGAGGTACTGGGGTATCTAGTTTTAACGGGAGCATGTAGCAAGCATTCTAGTACTTCACCTACTCAAGGGAGGTTCTCTTTAGGGAAATATACCCTTTAATACTTCTGTGAGCAGGCAGATATCAATGATTGCACAGAGTTATGAATACTGAAGAAAATATTAATGACAAAATGACAATAATGGAAGAACATCCACTCCTTAGTTCAAATGAGATGATTACAACATAGGCAAAAGAGATGTTCAAAAGTTCATGCTCTGGGCTAATATGCCACTCTAGAACTAAACAACATCAATACAAGGGATTCTTCCAATCCGTATAATGGACACAACTAGATGCAGACTAGCACTGATCAGTACAAAGTATGTAAACTTGCTCTAAGGGAAAGAGCACGAAATACCTATGACTCACACTGAATGACAAAACCAAGCCACTCTCTTCACACTATAGTACTATTAGCCCTCAGTGGGAGGTCCACGCTCTGTATCCTCACCATAGAGTGACTTCTTGCAGTAGACTGGAAGCCACAAAGTGCAAGAGAGGACCCCTGTACGTATGTAGGTAGAAGTGTGTATATCAGTTGTATCTAAAGGTATCCCAAATGAACACAAGCCCCTTTCTTTTATAGGCCCCAATAGGTCAAGAGGGCCTTGCCGCTTCCTCATGTCCACTGATCATGTGCCGATTGATTGCCCAAAATTGGAGGGGTAAATCAAATTTGCCACAAGTCTTGAATTAGGTCCTCAAAATAGGCAGTGGTTATGATTCGTTGGTGGCAACAGTCATTTCTCCACTCCTACTTTTACCATCTACAATTTTACTGACATTTTTGTATGCAAATTGAGATCATCATTTTGTGTCGCTCGTGATATTTGAATGACCCTAAGAAGCACATCCCTTACATAATCTTCTGTACCTGCTTGTGACCCTTACATTTGATGGGCGGTAATTCAAAGAATACTCCCAATGCTAAGATGCCTCAACCCCTCATATAATTGTTCCTTCACATAATCACCTCTTCCTTTTGAAGTCTTCATGCGAGACTGTTAGAGCAATGAGTGAGATCACTAAACGGAAATTTGTGGTGGCCAAAAGAAACATGGAGACAGGGGTAGAATGGTGGGCCTGGAGGGGTGGGGAGGAGGTCGCGGGGCAGGGAGGTGGTGGGGGTGGAGAGGCTCGTGGGGTGGGTGGGGTGAGGGGGCTGGTGGCGAGAGAGATGGAGGGAGAGCGAGGGGAGGTGTGTGGGCTGAGGGGTTGCGGGGCAAAGAGAGAGAGAGAGAGAGAGAGAGAGAGAGAGAGAGAGAGAGAGAGAGAGAGAGAGAGAGAGAGAGAGAGAGAGAGAGAGAGAGAGATGAGGAAGGGGGACACGGGGGGCTAAGGGGGGGGTGGATAGAGATGGGGATGGTCAGCGGGGAGGGTGGGGAGGTAGGGGAATAGGGAGAGAGAGAGAGAGAGAGAGAGAGAGAGAGAGAGAGAGAGAGAGAGAGAGAGAGAGAGAGAAAGAGAGAGAGAGAGAGAGAGAGAGAGAGAGAGAGAGAGAGAGATGAGGGAGTGGGGCACGCGGGGGCTGAGGGGGTGGTGGGTAGAGGTGGGGATGGTGGGGATTGAGCGAGGGCGGGGTCAGCGGGGAGGATTGGTATGCGGGGAGAGAGAGAGAGAGAGAGAGAGAGAGAGAGAGAGAGAGAGAGAGAGAGAGAGAGAGAGAGAGAGAGAGAGAGAGAGAGACAGAGAGAAATAGAGAGAGAGAGAGATAAGGGAGGGGGCACGAGGGGGGTGAGGGGCGGGGTCAGCGGGGAGGGTGGGGGGTAGGGTGAGCGGGGAGAGCTGGGGGCGGGGTCAGCGGGGGGCAGGGTCAGGGGGGGTGGGAAGGGGGGGAAGAGAGAGAGAGAGAGAGAGAGAGAGAGAGAGAGAGAGAGAGAGAGAGAGAGAGAGAGAAAGAGAGAGAGAGAGAGAGAGAGAGAGAGAGAGGGAGAGAGAAGGGGGCACGCAAGGGGGACTGAGGGAGAGGGAGGGGAGGGATCAGTGAGGATGGTGGGGGGCGGGGTCAGCGGGGAGAGCGGGGGGCGTGGTTAGCGGGGGGTGCGGGGGGCGGGGTCAGCGGGGGGTGGGAAGGCATGGGGAGAGAGAGAGAGAGAGAGAGAGAGAGAGAGAGAGAGAGAGAGAGAGAGAGAGAGAGAGAGAGAGAGAGAGAGGGAGGGAGGCAGAGAGAGAGAGGGAGGGAGAGAGAGAGAGAGAGAGAGAGAGAGAGAGAGAGAGAGAGAGAGAGAGAGAGAGAGAGAGAGAGAGAGAGAGAGAGAGAGAGAGATGCGGGAGGGGGCACGCGAGGGGCTGAGGGGCAGGGTCAATGGGGAGGGTGGGGGCGGGGTCAAAGGGGAGAGCGGGGAGTGTTCATATATTTAGGTAGTGATGTGTGTGAACACACTAGGACTACCGGGGCACTTTTTTCCCTCTTTAGGAGGTTTTTTCCCCCAGCTTGTATATATGCCTATTGCCCTAATGGGCTACTTATCTTTGTACATTCTCTAGTAATACATTGAGTATTGTGTGTTTGTGCTTCAAGCTTCTTCTTCTTCCTTGTGTTGTTCGCGTGATTCAGTAGGCGTCTATCTCCAACAATTGGTATCAGAGCACGTCGTCGCTTCATCTAGGGTGCCGTCAACACTCCTCCGTTTGCAGTCTCAGAATCGCATGAATTTTGGTGAGCATACTCAACATGTTTCCGAGATCAAAACACCTTCACTCTGTGGTGCTGAAATCACGATCTGAGCTCGTTTCGGCCTCCAAAGGCACTATTGCAGTGCTTGTGCAGGCTATTTCGTCTTTTTGTGCCAAAGGTATATACCAGTTTCTGTTTGCCAATTTAAGCGTCTCGAAGTCTGCTATAGGTCTAGCAGAACTCGTCTGGGCAGCTCCGTTCAACTTTTTGAGATACAATGGATTTTCTGCATCAAGGTATTTTAGTCACCGGCCATGGCTCAAAGCAGTGATGTATTCTGTATGTTGGCTGTTGAGGATAAGTTGGATGGTACCAACTACCCATTATGGGCTTATATGATGCGACATGTATTGGTTGCAAAAAGACTGTGGAACATTGTGTAGGGTGTTGAAAGACGCCCTGTTACACCTGTAACAACACGTACTGTAAATATAGGTGCTGGAGCTGATGAAGATGGTGTCGAAGATGATATTCCACAGATTCCTGTTCATGTTGTTGTTTCTGTTGCACCTACTGCACAGCAAATTCGTTGGGATGACAGAGATGCTCAAGCACATGCATTGATAGCTTTGTCTGTCAAACGTGCTATTATTCCTCACTTTCGCTCTTGCAGAACAATAAAGGATGCTTGGGATACACTTACCACTTTGTACCAGGCTAGGAATGAGGCTGGTGTTGTTTACCTCCAAAAACAGTTGGAGAGTGAGCACATGAATGAAGGTGATTCTGTGGAAACTTTTCTCACAAAGATCAAAGACCTGAGGGAACAATTGATTTTTGCTGATGAGGTTATACTAGATAGCTCACTTCTGCAGACCGTTCTGAATGGTCTTCCTGATTCATATCAAAGTTTTGCCTCTACTCTTTGATTGATGATGAAAGGCAATCCAAATGCCTTGTCATTTGAGGAGTTAGTCTCTGTTCTGTTGCAGGAAGATCAGTCCAGGCAAAATAGGTCCATTATGCGTGTTGCAAATCGAGCTTTCCTAGCTAGTCAGAAAGGCAAAGGAAAATGGAGCTCTTCTACTAGTAAGCAGAAATCTGCAAATGCTGCACAATCGAAGAACTAGGACAAAGATGAGAAGAAATCAGAAAAGCAGAAATTGTTTTGCAAGTACTGTAAAGGAAATGATCATATCATAAAGAACTCTCCAAAACTAGCTGCAAAAGAGACAAAGAAGAAAGAGGCTGGAATGGTTGTTGCAGAGGCCTCTACACCAAAAATAGAGTCTATAAATCTTGTGCAGGAAGAAGAATGGGTGTTTACTACTGTCTGCAGTTTTGACCCATCTTCTCATGATCAGTGCATGTCTGCAGTAGACTCAGATGTTTGGTACTTTGACATTTTGACTACTGCTGATGGTAGTTCTTTCACTTTGTGAGATGCTTTATTTGTGCCAGGGATCAAGAAGAATATCTTATCAGTTTTTGCATTAGCCAAGATTGGCTTGGTTGCGAAATTTGTTGATGATAGATGTATAGTTCATGATCTATCAAATGGCGATGTTATTATCGCTTCTGGCATTTTATGTCGTGGACTCTATAAGCGTATAGACTATGAAAGATCTGTGAATGATTTGGCATGTGCAGTTCATGATTCTCAGGCTATGTCAGATGCAAAGCTTTGGCATGCACGCTTTGGTCATCTGAATTTTGCTGGTTTGCTACGCCTCCAGAAATCTGAAATGGTGTCCTCTTTGGCCAAACTTGAGGCACCTCGAAAACATGTTTGTGAGGGCTGTATTTTGGGAAAAATCCAGCGTTCATCCTTTCCAAAAGATGGTTCAGTTCCAGCTACGCAGAAATTGTAGCTTGTACATAGTGATGTATGTGGTCCTATGTAGACACCCTCTTTTGGAAATTACCTTTACTTTGTGACTTTCATTGATGATTTTTCCAGGCATGCATGGGTATATCCACTCAAAGCAAAGTCGGAAGTGTTCATGTGCTTTAAAAAGTTTTTAGTTTTGGCTAAAAATCTGTCAGCATGTAAAATGGGCACCCTCCGTTCTGATCGAGGAGGGGGAATATATGTCTTCTGATTTTAATGCATTTCTGGCTGAACGTGGGATAAAACACCAGTGTACAGTGCCGTATACACCTCAACAGAATGGAGTTGTTGAACGAAAGAACGGGTCACTCATGGAGATGGCGAGGTGCATGGTCAAGAGTTAGGCTTTACCACATAGTTTCTGGCTTGAGGCTGTCATGTGTGCAGCATATGTACTGAACATGTGTCCCACTAAAGCGCTGTAGTCTATCACTCCATATGAGGCTTGGCATGATCCTAAGCCATCTGTTGCTCATATGCGTGTTTTTGGTTGTTTAGCATATGCACTAGTGCCTGAACAAAATCGCAGAAAATTGGATGATAAAGCAGTAAAATGTATTTTGGTTGGGTACAGTTCTGAAGGTAAAGGCTATCGTCTCTATCATCCACAGACAAAACACATTCTAGTTAGCCGTGATGTTGTTTTTGTGGAAGATGCAATTCAGCGATTGCTTTCATGTACTAAGGAGACATCTGTGAGCTCCAAAGACATGTATGATACTTTGATGCCTCTTTTTACAGGTGGACAGTCTAGTGTTGGTCCTAATGAGACAACTTCTCAGCCTTTGTAGGCTTCATATGATGATCATTCCATTTCTGATGCAGATTTACATGATGCACTTGTTGATGAGAGAGCTGATATTGAGCAGGCAAAAACTATGCCAAAATGGCTGGTGCAGACTTTGCGTGATAGCAAATTAGATGCACCTTATCATATCATACTCGTTCAGGCTCTCATAGTGCCTCCTTTGCATCAGATTGCTATGCTATGGCTGCGTCTAGTCTCTGTGATGAGAATGAGCTTGTTTCTTTTGATGAAGCACAGAATTCAGAAAATTGGATGGCTGCTATGCAATCTGAATATGATGCTATAATGAAGAATGGTACTTGGTCTTTATGTGACTTGCCTTCTAGCAAGAAGGCCATTGACACTAAGTGGGTATACAAGATGAAGCGTAAACCGGATGGTACAGTTGATAGGTATAAGGCTAGGCTTGTTGCAAAAGGTTATGCATAGGAAAGAGGCATTGATTTTGATGAGACCTTTGCACCCACATGTCGTATGACTATTGTTCGGAGCATCTGTGCACTTGCACCGCATCATGGTTGGAATGTACATTAGTTGGACATTA
>CM035413.1:34107696-34317696 GCA_020310875.1 Ceratopteris richardii | reverse complement strand
ACGATAGCTCATCAAAGGCCTACTATATCTAGCCTTCGCAGGCCGATTATCCTCTCTATTAGGTGCATTTGAAGTACTAGCATAATATGAATCCAGAGCTTGAGGATTACCTCGTTGCTGTGTACCCTTGAGGTAGTAACAGTCCCTAGCTTCATGGCCATCCAGCTTACTCTTCGAACACCAGCTTACTAGCTTATCTTCTAGGTATATCATATACCTATGTGTTGATCTTCTGTCATCTTGACTTCCTGCCCAGTCTGAGTCGTTGTATGCTCTCAGTTTTATATCCGATGTAAAAGGATAATATAATCCTTCCTTTATAGTTCTTTTGATATATCTAAGAACTCTTTGTTTTGCAACCCAATGTTGATCCTTCGGACAATGCATGAACTGTGAGAGAACTCCTACTCCATAACTAAGATCCGGTCTTGTTAGTGCATAAATTAGACTTCCCACTAATGATTGATACTTCCTCATATCTTTAAACTCTGCTCCATCATATTCACTAAGTTTATGATTCACTTCAAGCGGTGTTGAAGCTTCTCTGCAATTCTCCATGTTAAAATTCTTCAGTAAGTTTAGGAGATACTTCTCTTGCGAAACATATACACGATGATCTGTATATGTAACTTCCATTCCTAGAAAGTATGATAACTTTCCTAGGTCATTGATCTTGAACTCCTTTTCAAGCAGTCTCTTTACCTCCTTGATTCCTTCATCTTAGTTACCTGTGATTATAATGTCATCTACATAAATACAAATGTAGATCATACCTTCATTTGTTCTCTTGATGAGTAGACTTGCATCTGCCTTCAAACTTTGGTATCCAAGTTCATTGAGATACTTCACAAGTCTGTAATTCCAAGCTCTTAGAGCTTGCTTCAGTCCATAAAGTGCTTTTCTTAATTTGCAAACATGTTCTGGGTAACTCGAACTTACGAACCCTTCAGGTTGTTCCATGTATACTTCATGTGATATATATCCATTCAGAAATGCATTCTTTATATCTAGCGGACTTAACTTCCATCCTTTTGATGCTGCTATAGCAATTACTGTTCTTATAGTTGACATCTTTGCCACCGGACTGAACGTCTCATCATAATCTATGCCATGTGTCTGAGCATACCCTTTCACCACCAGTCTAGCTTTGCATCTGGCTATCCTTCCATCTGCAAGCTTCTTTACTTTGTAAACCCATTTATTTCCAATTACTTTGTTACCATTTGGTTTAGGAACAAGTTCCCATGTCTTGTTCTCCTCTAGTGCGCTGAACTCTTCTTCCATTGCTTCTTCCCATTGCTTCTTGCCTTTGGCTTCATCATAGTTATGAGGTTCTTCATCACCTTTGACCATATATGCATAATTTTTCTGAGTTATGTACGAAGTATCATATGAATACCTTTCTGGTTGTCTTCTAGTCCTGCTTAACCTTCTTGGTTCACATTCTTCATAAGTGTCTAAATACACTTCTTCATCTTCATTTCTCATATCTGATCCGATCCTGGACGTACTTGCTTGCATATAGTCTTCATCTCTATTTACCTGCACAATTGATTTCCCTTTCTCTTTTCTTCTTACCTCTTCTTCAAATTCTTCCGTTGTGTGACTTTGATCCGCATACCAGCTTTTCTGCTCATCAAATGTAACATCTCTAGAAATAGTAATTTGTTTTGTTAGAGGACTCCATAATCTGTAACCCATCTCCTTTTCATCATATCCGAGGACCACATATTTCTCTGCTTTTGGTTCAAGCTTATATCTTAGTTGTGATGGTACATACGCATAAGCCACTAATCCAAACACTTTGCAATGATCAAGTGTTGGTTTCTTTCCCCACCAAGCTTCATAAGGGGTCATTCCATCTAAAGCTATACACGATGATCTATTTACCAAGTATGTAGCTGTATTTACAGCCTCAACCCAAAGATAATTTGGAGAATCCTTTTCTTTTAGCATTGCTCATGCAAACTCAACTAGAGTTCGGTTCCTTCTTTCTGCTACACCTTTTTGTTGTGGTGTATGCCTGTAGGTTATTTCTCTCTTAATACATGCATTCCAAAGATAATCATTGAACTCTTGGGAGAATTATTCTCCCCCTCCATCAGACCTCAATCTCTTAAGCTTTCGACCTGTGAGTCTTTCAGCATATGCATGAAAATGTCCGAAAGCTCCAAATGTTGGGAAAGATGGATGGATAATCCAAGAGATTGAGTAGGTACTGCTAAAACCTGCTTTGTACCAGCCCTCATTAGCTTCAGACTTGATTAGTAGACTTCCTTAGCTTTCCAATGACACCAAGAATTGGCCTATTTCCTTTGGAAATGAAGCGTGCAATGATTGAATCAAAACAGATAACTTTGGAAGTCGCAAACTCAAGAAAACCTTCTATTTTGGTCTTCACACCTGCTCAATGTTTTGCTCAGTGTGACCAGCACAGTAGCAATTGATAAAATTCCTTCTAGGGGTATTCAATTAGCTTAGTAAGCTACCATTTGCAAGTGGAATGATGTAAAATAATGAACTATGCTACGAGAAATTAATTTAGCAAGATTTGGTATACCCCCGACTTTTTAGGATTGTAGCAGAGATAGACCAGTGAGAACCTCGATGACGATTTCTCTGCATTGGCTGAATGAAATCACTTCAAACTTTGTCCGCATGTAGTAGACTTTGAGCTGAATCCAACAAGCTTTGAATCACTGAATGTGGTGGAGTATTGACTAAGATATGCCCTCGACAAGTTGACAAACTTTGGAGTAGACAAATAGTGAACACAGAGATGAATGATGTAAATGTATCTATAAATTAACACTTGTGTACAATCCCATTGGCATGAAAAGCATTGCCTAATGGTGTAGAGAGGTTTAGGGTATGATGTAGTCCTCACACACACTCAATGATAGTAGAATGAAGCTCGGGAGTGATCTCTACAAAAGATTCCAAGTCAATTTGACTTTTACAATGAGGTAAAGTGGTAATAAACCACTAGCACATGTTCCTATGGTTCTTCATGCATGTAGAGTCTTGATGATATCTTCCAAGCCAAATGTGTAGGCTTGTGATTTACACCAACAACTCCCCCTCAAGCCAAACATTTTGGCTTAAGTCTTCATCTTGAATCTTCAAGTATATCCTATAATCCAATCATAGACTTGAACTTGCAAAGTTTGGTTCCATCCAAAGCTTTAGTCAGCAAATCTACACATTGCATGTTAGTTGACACATAGGTGAGCTGAATGTCCTTGCTTAGCAACTTCTCCCTCACATAATGGTAATGTACTTCTATGTGTTTTGTCCTAGCATGATAGATAGGATTAGCTGCAAGGTGAAGAGAACTTGTATTATCTCCAAAGATAATTGGAGGCGTAGTATATAAGCCCAATTCTGTATACAAAAGCTTAATCCAAATTGCTTCTTGAGTGGCATTAGCTAGCCCTCTATACTCTGCCTCTGTAGAAGACAATGCTACAGTTGGTTGCTTCTTTACAGACCATGAGATAGGTTTGTCACCTGCAAAAGAAATGTATCCTGAAGTGCTCCTCCTATCATCCTTGCATCCTACCCAATCTGCGTCTGAATAGACTTTTATATCAATATCTGAAGTATAAGGAAAATACAAACCATGGTTCTGTGTACCCTTGAGATTCTTCAAGATTCTCTTGGCAGCCTCTAAGTGAGGTATCCTTGGCTTGTGCATAAATTGACTTAGCACACTAACTCCATATGCAATATCAATTCTAGTTAAGGTAGCATAGTTCAAGCTACCCACCATACTTTGATAACCTGTAATGTCTTGGACTTCATCACCTTCATGGGCACTTAGCTTTAGGTTCACCTCCATTGGAGTGCTAGCTGCTTTAGCATCCTGCAAGTGAAACTTCTTCAACATGTCTTGTACATACTTCTTCTGAGTACTGTATATCCCTGAATTAGTGTAAACTAATTCAAGCCCTAAAAAATATTTCAGTAATCCAAGATCATTGATCTTGAACTCCTTCATCATCTGGCTTTTGATGTATTTGATTCCATTGACATCATTACTTGTAATGATGATGTCATCAACATAAACACAAAGATATATTACCTCTGAGTTACTTCTCTTAGTGAAGAGAGAAGTATTTGCCTTGCTCATAACAAATCCTTGGTCTTGGAGGTATGCAGTTAGCCTGTAATTACATGCCCTAGGTGCTTGCTTCAATCCATATAAAGCCTTCTTTAATTTGCAAACATAAGTTACCTTCTTAGGGTCTTCATAGCCAGGAGGTTGTGACATATAAACCTCTTCTGAGATCCATCCATTTAAGAAAGCATTCTTGACATCCAATTGGTACATGTTCTAATTCTTTGATGTAGCCACACTCACCAACACTCTGATGGTTGGCATTTTGGCCACAGGAGAAAATGTTTCTTCATAATCAATGCCTTGGGTTTGTGAAAATCCCTTGGCTACCAATCTGGCCTTGTACCTATTAATTGTGCCATCAGAATTTCTTTTCAACTTATAGATCCATCTGGATCCTATTACCTTCATGGAGTCCTTCTTGGGTACTAACTCCCATGTATCACTCTCCTTGAGTGCTTCAATCTCCTCATCCATAGCTTCTTTCCATTCTGATTTTGTGATTGCTTCTTCATATGAACCTGGTTCTTCATTTAACAAATCCTTGGCAAGATAAACTGAATGTTTAGTAACAAGAGATGTATCACACCCATATCTGATAGGTTTTTTACTTTCCCTTTGTGATCTTCTAAAAGGTTGAGGGAAAGATTCAGGTATGTCTTCAAGCTTCTTCATCTTCATTTTGCCTTTGGACTTCCATGCCTTGAACTCTTCAAGGTTGATTGTATCTTCATCATCTGAACTTGAGTCTTCTTTCTGAGTTGGTTCCTCCTTTGTGAGTTTTGGAAACTCGTCTTTCAAATCATAAGGTAGTTTGACTTTCCTGCATTCATTCTCATACCAAGAATCATTCTCATCAAACATCACATCTCTGCTTACCATGAATCCCTTATTGGTAGGGTTATAAAACATGTAACCTTTTTTATTTAAGTCATATCCAATGAAAATGCATTTTTCAGCCTTTGGATCTAACTTACCTCTTACGTGTGAAGGTATGTGTACATATGCTACACATCCAAAAATTTTGCAATGATCTAATGATGGTCTCTTACCATGCCATGCTTCATAAGGTGTCATACCATCAAGTGATTTTGTTGGTAACCTGTTTATGAGATAGGTAGCAGTAGAGACACTCTCTGCCCATAGGTAGTTAGGTAACTTCTTCTCATTAAGCATAGATCTAGTTGTCTCAACAATTAACCTATTTCTTCTTTCAGCTACTCCATTCTGTTCAGGAGACTACCTTGTGGTTATTTCCCTTTTGATGCCTCTGTCGTGCAAGAAGTCCTCAAACTCATTGGAGAAATATTCACCTCCTCCATCTGACCTTAGCCTCTTCAAATTCCTTCATGTCTGATTTTCAACTAGTGCAAGATATTTCTTAAAACAATTAAACACCTTATCCTTGTGCTTCATAAAGTATAACACAGTCCATCTGCTATAGTCATCAATAAAAGACACATAGTACCTTGAACCTGAGACTGAGGGGTCTTTTCTAGGTCCCCAAACATCTGTGTGTACCAGCTCTAGGTAGTCTTCATGCATATATCCTTTCCTTGAAAAAGGTAACCTGTGAGACTTACCAAATTGACAAGCAGCACACTTGTAAATCATATGTTGCTTGGATACATTAGGTATCCCAAGCACACATTGGTCCCTACACATTTGCTTCAAGGTTCTTTCTCCTATATGCCCTAATCTCTTTTGCCAAATCTCAAGCTCTGAAAGTGTCTGATCCTTATAACTGTATAAAACAATATTTTTTGTATCTTCCAACTCAAAAGTGAAAATTCTACTTGATTTTTCTCCTTTAGCTATCCTTTTGAATGCATGTCTTGGATCCTCCACAAATGCTCCATATTGATTGAACCTGACCTGCAAACCTTTCTCTACAATCTGGCCAACACTCATTAAGTTCTTTGTAATTCTTGGTACATAAAGTAACCTGCTCAACAAATTCTAATTACCATCACAAGTTTTCACATTTCCAACTTTAACTACAGAATGCTTTGTATCATCACCTGTTTGGACTTGGTGTTTACCTTTGGGTTCTTCAAGATCAGAGAGTAGTGCCACATTTCCAGCCACATGATCTGAACACCCTGAATCAATATAAAATAAGTGATCATCATTTGTACCTGTCTTTGAAGTCATTTTCATGATCAGAAGAGTATCATCCTGCTCTTATGTGTAGTTGTTGTAGTCCCTTCTAGTTTTGAATCCTCCTTGGTAGTTCCCATTGTAATTGTTGTTGTTGCTGTTGTTGTAATTGTTGTTGTGGCCTTGGTGATGGTTGAACCTTCCTCTAGACTGAGAGTATCCACCTCTTTGTAGCCTATTCCTCTCTGACTTTTGTAATTCCTGAAACACTTATCTGTGGTGTGATTTGATAAACCACAAATGTTACATGGTGATGTATTATAGGGTCTCCCCCTACCTTGCTTACCTCCTCTGCCCTTGCCTCTTAAAGATCTACCTCTCCCTGCATAATTGGCTTGGGAAGTAGAACCTTCATCTTCCACCTTCTTACTCTTGCCTTTATCCTTAGACTTCTTATCAGTGTATAGGGCAGAGGAGTTGTTACCTTTGGATGTATCTCCATTCTTTGTGAGCTTTGCTTCATGTATAAATAGTTGTCCCATGAGAGTTGTAAGATCTGGAGTGTGCATGTCCATGTAGAGATCCATTGCAGTGGTGAAGCTTTCCCACTTGTCATCAGCCTTGATTCCATTGATTACCTGCCTCACTATTTGCTCTTCTTCAATTTCTTCTCCTATGCTTGCTAACTGATCTGCAACATCTTTGATCTTGGCCACAAATTCTGAAACAACTTGCTTAGGTTGCTTCCTTAGTGTTGTGAATTCAATCCACAATTGATTTTTTCCTAGCCCTTGTATTAGAGGAAAAATATGATGACAAGGTTTCCCAAGTCTCTTGGGAAGTCTTACAATTTTTGATATGAGGTAAAAGAAAGTCAGATATAGAGTTGAGTAGATAACTCCTTGCCAATGCATCTTTTGCACACCATGTATTGAGCTTCTCTTGTTGTTCCTTGGTTGGTAATCCTCTTGCTTTGAATGAGGGCAATTCCTCATCTCCTGAGATGTATCCATAGAGACTCCTTCCTTGTAAGTAGGTCTTCATCCTTAGAGACCAAGCTTGATAGTTGTTCCTGTCCAATTTATCAATGAATGAAGGAAAACCATCTCCCATTTTGCCTTATTTGCTCAAATACCACTATTGGGAAAGATGGATGGATAATCCAAGAGATTGAGTAGGTACTGCTAAAACCTGCTTTGTACCAGCGCTCTTTAGCTTCAGACTTGATTAGTAGACTTTCTTAGCTTTCCAATGACACCAAGAATTGGCCTATGTCCTTTGGAAATGAAGTGTGCAATGACTGAATCAAAACAGATAACTTTGGAAGTCACAAACTTAAGAAAACCTTCTATTTTGGTCTTGACACCTGCTCAATGTTTTGTTCAGTGTGACCAGCACAGTAGTGATTGATAAAATTCCTTCTAGGGGTATTCAATTAGCTTAGTAACCTACCATTTGCAAGTGGAATGATGTAAAATAATGAACTATGCTAAGAGAAATTAATTTAGCAAGATTTGGTATACCCCTGACTTTTTAGGACTATAGCAGAGATAGACCAATGAGCACCTCGATGACGATTTCTCTGAATTGGTTAAATGAAATCACTTCAAACTCTCTCATCATGTAGTAGACTTTGAGCTAAATCTAACAAGATTTGAATCACTGAATTTGGTGGAGTATTGACCGAGCTATGCCCTTTACAAGTTGACAGACTTTGCAGTAGACAAACAATGAACACAGAGATGAATGATGTAAATGTATCTATAAATTAACACTTGTGTACAATCCCATTGGCATGACAAGCATTGTCTAATGGTGTAGAGAGGTGTAGGCTATGATGTAGTCCACACACACACTCAATGGCAGTAGAATGAAGCTCGGGAGTGATCTCTCATACCGCAACTTTTCATCTTCACTTTTTTTATGTAATGAGTGAGAATTTGAATTCAAATTCAAATTCTTGGCTCCCTATGATCAAGCTCCTAAAGGTTTGGAGATATTCTCTCAATCAAGTGAGCTACTTTTTCCACGAATCAATTAGGTAGGTGATTACAAAGATTCCAAGTCAATTTGACTTTTACAATGAGGTAAAGTGGTAGTAAACCACTAGCATATGTTCCTATGGTTCTTCATGCATGTAGAGTCTTCATGATATGTTCCAAGCCAAATGTGTAGGCTTGTGATTTACACCAACACCAAACACTTTTGATTTCTCTTTCAAAACATAAAGAGTTATCCATCTTGTTGCATGGTCAATGAAAAGAACGTAGTACCTTGATCCGTTGATAGATTCTTCCTTTGTTGGTCCCCATACATCTGTATGTATGAGTTCTAGCACACCATCATGTTTGAATCCTTTCTTCTAAAATGGTAACCTCTAGGCTTTTCCCATCTGACAGGCTTCGCACTTGTGAATGATATGTTGGTTCTGTACATTTGGTAATCCCAGTACAGTCTGATTTGCAATCATAGCTTTAATTCCTTTTTCATTAAAATGACCTAATCTCTTATGCCAGAGATCAAGGTCTGTAATCACCTTTTCACCATGCGTGAGCAACGCTTGACCAATGTTCCCTTGTACTCTTAAAGTAAAGATTCTACCTTCTTTCTTACCAGAGACAATCTGATTGTATCCCTTCTTGGGATCTTCTACAAATACTCCTTCATTTGTAAATCTTACCTGAAAACCTTTTTCAACTATCTGTCCCACACTAATCAAATTCTTAGGTATTGTCGGAACATACAAAACATTGGTTAGTAAAACTGCTCCACTCTTGCATTTCACTTTTCCAATTGAATGTACATTATGTCTTGTATTGTCACATGTTTGAACTGTATGACTAGAGATACCTTTTTCCAATTCAGACATCAATTCTATATTTCCTGACAAATGATGAGAACATCTAGATCTTCGTTATCTGATGTGCCGATTGAGTTCATCATCAATGATGTATGACTTTCATTCTGTGTGTCATTTGCGTAGTTGTTGTAGGTGGTGTTGTAGGATTGATTCTGTCCCCAACTTCTTGTTCCACCTCTACCATAGCTTCCTCTTTGATTCTGTCTACCTCTTTGAAAATTACTCTAATATCTTCCACTTTTGTCTCTGCTATTACTATTCTGATTTTGATTTGATCCTTGTTGATTGTGCCAACAATCATGAGCCAGATAATTACTTAATCCACAAATCCAGCAAGCCTTCTTGTTGATATTCTGACTACCTATTCCTCTTCCAAAACCTCTTGCTCTTCCTTTGCCAATGCCTTTACCTTTTGCATAATAAGCTTGAGAACTTGACTCTTCTTCATCTTTTGACTTGCCTTTATCTCTTTTCTTCTTGTTCTTCATGTACATTGCAGAACTTTGTCCTTTATCTCCGTCTCTCTTGAAATCTTGCTCAAACGTTAGCATTAGTCCAAGAAACTGATTTAAATCTGGTACAAAATGATTTAATGACAATTCAGTTGAGAGTATGAAAGGTTTTCCACCTTTCATCTCCTCTTAAACATGTGAGCATTTGCGCTATCAATCTATGATCTTCGATATCTTCATTTATGGATCCAAGACTATCTGCTAGATCCTTCATCTTAGTAACATAATCACTAATACTTTGACTCGACTTCTTTTTTAACATTGTGAAGTCGGACCATAAGCTAGCCTTCCTAGTTTTCGTAGTATTTTGGAAATGATCTTCCATCGCACTCCATATGTCCTCCGCTTTCTCTAGACCTCTAATATGCGGTAGTAGATGATCTGTAACAGTATTATAGATGTAGGCTCTTGCCGTTGCATCTCTCTTCTACCACAACTTCAAGGCTTCTAATTCTTCTTCCTTTGGTTTTCTAATGTCTTCAAAGGTTTGCTTCTATTCTTCTCTGGTCACATACATCATTAAGTCCTTACTCATAAGTAAAGCTTCCATGCCCATTACCCATGCGGGATAATTATCTCTATCCAATTTGTCAATAGAAACATGATCTACCATAATCTTCTTGTTTCTGTTTCTTCTGGTGAGTGTAACGTTAAAGAATTTTACCTTTTGTAAAACTTTACCTTGATAATAACTTTGGAATGTTTCTTGACGTCGTTTGTTGTCAATCACCTCAGCTTTAACCTTCCTTTTTGAGAATTCTTTCAATTCTCTTCCCGTTCTTTTGAGAAACCTTTTCTGCTCTTTAGAACCTTTTTTGTTCTGGTACCACTTGTGGATCTTTCCACTCTAATATCACTTCTTGATCCTTTTTGCTCTGATACCACTTGTTGGAGGAAGGACACGACAAAGGCTCAAACCTTATCAAGCCTGCAGAATTCACCGCGCACAAGAAGAGGTAAGCTAGAGTGATATTAGAACACCTCTATAATCAACAGTAGCTTAGCAAAGTTTTCTGTAACTCAAAAAATTAAAACTGTGTTTTGAACTTCATCGAATATTCACCGGAACTTCACCGGACTATCACTGGAACGTCACCATAATCTTACCAGAATCTTACCGGAATCAACTGCAATTCTGTTTGTAATTACTTCATGTGTATATAGATGAGGTAAGGAAGTGATGCGTGAACGTCCTTTACTGAATGAACTCTTCCTGAAGTTTAAGGAAAAACTTCACCAGCTCAGAATGCCTCTTTCCGGTCAGGCTTTGTACTGTGTGTACATATCCATTTCACCGATATCTTTGATCAACTGATAGTAGAGACGTATAGCTACAAGTTGAGCTATCTCTCATACAAAACATTGCATTATTCTGCGAGATTTACTTTGTTGTTCTACAAGAAAACACGTTTACTGAAAAAAACTGTAACTGACCAAAAAATACGTTACTGAAATAACTATAACTGCTTTATACCGTGACATGTAAATATTCAGACTTCTTCACATACGAAGAATGCCGCAACTTCCACATGAACATGTGTTTTCTATTAGAGAAGATGTGTACAACCTAGCTTGGCTTCTTCTTGCTCAAGCTATGGAAACTCTCCTACACTGAGTAGTTTCTTCTTACCATCTCTCTCAGATGAATAGCCGACATTTTAAGTTTCTGTTATTCATCTATACATATGGGATCTCTGGCATCTTCTAGACCTATTCTTGATTTCTATATGCACTCTATTCAAATTTCGCGCTCTCACTCTCTCTCTATATCTTTTCTTCTTCCTATCTCATATATATATATATATATATATATAGTTTTGATCCGTTGTAACAAACTCTAACTTCTGGAAGTTTCTACATTGTACATTATGGTCGTGAATTTGTCCCTTCACTAAGGATTTGATTTTCTCAGTACTTTAATTTTGCTTCTCTTTATCTTTCTTTACCTTTATGTCTCTCTGTATGTCAAATTCGTGAGCGATTCTTCAACAGGTGCCATCTTGGTGGGGTTCAAATTCACTTTCTTCATTGTGAAATATGCCATCAAATTGATGCCAAAGCCTCTATCTATGATCACACTTGTGAGAGCTTCATCCTTTATACAAACAGATAATCTTGAGGTTTGGTAGTCTGCCAAGGGTGTAGGGGGAAAACCAACCATGAAACCATCTATACTGGTTGATTGGATTAAGTGAGCAGAGTGTATAATCTTCAATAACTCACTTCTTATTTTTGAATCCATCCTTATAAGTTCCTACAAACTAACCTTGTGATGAATACCTTTCAAGATCTGTTCAATGTTTACCTCATGAATGTCTTCTTTTAGACTTTCTGGTTGGTCCCTTAGAGAAGTAGCCATCCTTTCATAAGCCCCTTTAATTTCTGCTTGGCCCGTCCACCCAGACTTCTTTTCCTCTTCTTTATCCTCGACTCCCTCTTGTTCCTCTCTATGGGTTGCTGCCCCTTGTCAGGCTCTAGTCATCATGGGCATTGCAGAGGATGAAACAGCATAACACTGAGTGGTCATACCTTCTTCTTGTGGAGAGATTGCAATCATGTGGATTGGAGCAGGACGGCTTCTTGGGCAATCTTTGGTGTAATGATCCTTAGCCTCTAGACAATGCTGACAAGGAGGTGCATCTTCTAGAAGGGAACACCTATTTTTCATATGGCCATACTCACCACAATGATAGCACATTAAAGGCCTACTATATCTAGGCTTTGCAGGCCGATTCTCCTCTCTATTAGGTGGATTTGAAGTACTAGCATAATATGAATCCAGAGCTTGAGGATTACCTCGTTGTTGTGTACCCTTGAGGTAGTAACTATCCCTAGCTTCATGGCCATCCTTTCCACAAAATTGGACTAAATTTTATATGGTACAATAAATTTGGATAAGTAAGAGGGTAAAGAGTTTTGGGAGTTTACCACGATAAACTCCAAAAGTAAATTCAAGTCTATTCAAGTATAATAACCTTGAATGAAAGAATCTTCTATAAAGATCTTCTTTTAAATCTTTTTGTGAGAACAAGTGATTTAGGAATGTTCCTAGAAAGATTTGACATATGATGCCTAGAAACAGGTATCTTTCTTGCAAGACCTTGGAACCAAAGCTGCAAAACTTGAATCATCTAAACTCCATCCAATAGAAAGTCTAGAGGGTATCTTGATGGCTTGATAAAGCATTATTCGGCATGTACATGTGCATGACTTTGTGATTGGTATGTATACATGAGAGTATGTATGTATATATGTTTATGAATTAAACATGAATGATAAGTATGTACATGGAAGTTTGATTATGAGCATGTGCAAAGTATGGTGACTAGAAAAAATAAACATGTATGTGCATGAGAGGATATGCATGAACATGAATTTATGATTTTATGTGATTGCATGGATTTATGACTTGATATGTATGAAAAGTATGTGTGATAGGCATATACCTCGATTGTTGAAGTGTGAACATGTGCGTGGAGTGAAGCATGTATAAATTCGAAGTATGATGACTAGAAATGAGAGAATGTATGCCCAATATGATATCTTTTAAATATATGTGAATGTATGAATTTGATGGCATAGCTATAAAGATGTGGAAGCATAATGCAATCTACAACAACTAAAGATGAAGGTAAGAGAGTTATAAATGAGTTTTGACCTCCATGAAAAGTTGGCTAACTTTTACGCTTGAGTTAATGTAGGCTTATCAAAGATGAAGAATAGGTATAGAGAAGAAATATATAAATATGAAGATCTTAGTTCCTCTAGGATTTTGAGTGACCATGTACTGAGGGTATATGTAAAAAGATGTTTTCATTTTACTCATATCTATGTTTGCCCTACAAGAGGTATATTATGAAAGAATTCTTTTTGCAAGGGCAAAGCCCTTACAAATTTGAGTTTAGAAATCCTTATTCAAATGCATTGATCCATTTTGCATTATTTTGATTAATTTGCATTTCAAAGTATGAATTGAATATGTAAAGTGCATTTGAGTTTATACCCATAGATGCACGTTCAACGGCACATATCAACGATCTAAATGTATGTGATATTTTCTATAACAGGATTCATTTGAGAGGAGAAACCTCGCCATCAATAGCCTATCACCTTTCTGAGGCATCATATTGAGTTTTATTGCATTTTCAAATTTGTATAATAGGGTCACATTTCATGACCTTGCATCAAGGCATAATGTTTTTTTTACCTATGCACTATGAGTAATTTTCTAAGGTTTTATGTATTTTCACATTGCTTGTATGCGAGGGAGTGCACAGGCCTCGACATCAGAAGCCTTTTACCTTACGAATTGCACCATGTTTGATTTCTTATGCAATTTAAAGTATGCATTTCATAGGGTTAACTATACAACCTTGCATAGGCACTTGTGTTTTATGTTCCGTGCACCACGGATGTGAATCCAATTTTTTATGTTCAAGATAAATTTCATTTTTGAAGAAAAACAGGTACTAACGTTGGCCCATCCAAAGGATGTGCAGGTTTGGTGGGGGTGAATGTCGGAGAGATTCTCTCCCTTAAGCGGATATTCCATTTCTTTATTTTTACACATGATTTGTGTGGAACTTATAAATAGTAGCATTGAAGGCTTGCTCACATGATGTTGAGGTGTTCGAAAAGGAGATCAATGAGTATTGATGTAAGCCATATTGTGCTCATTGCAATATTCACATATGACACTCAGAGATAATCATTGCAATATTCACATATGACACTCAGAGATATAGTGGAATACTTTATGCGCATGGAGCATACATCACTTTAACGTGATTTTTTGGTGTTGATCCCAATGCATAAGAAAATTAATACATGACAGTTGAGTTTATATATGAAATATGTGTACAATGAGCATGAAAAACAGAGGTGTATATGGAAAGTAGAGGCGCATGCATAAAGAAAGGTGGCCGGAAGTTGGGGCCCTCAGCGTTCGATCACAACTAACAGAGAGGACACGCGCAAAAAAGGAGGTGCAGCTTCGGGAAGTTTTTCTCTCGTGTAATTTTTTTTTAAAGAAGGGAGGTTCAATGAAAGGGGAATCTTTGAAAGGGGAACAATGTGATGGAAGCTTTTTAGATATCGCCTGATTGCAGGTTTTGTTTATATGATATGTAGTTAAGGGTTGGATACCTTGGGTTTGGGTGTTTCGGTTATTCCTCTATACAATTCAATAAAATGTTTATGCTATGTGTATTTGAAGGCCACAAAATTATTTTTAGGGGACTTGATTTATGCATGAGAAACACTAGATTTTCATCACTTATATTTTAGGTCTAACAAAGCATATGTGAGGCCATAGTTCTCTATGAAAAAAAGAAACACTCAGAGAGTGGAGGTGTTTGGCGCTGTGCGTAGAATGGTTCCATGGGAAAAACCAGCACCAAAGGGTTTATCGGCAAAAAACGGAAATAGAAGACTTCGCGTGCCCAACTTCGTGTTTTTATTGTGTTTTTTTGATTCACATCCAATTGCTGGAAATTAAGGACAAAAATCGAGTACGATAATTAAATATCATGCTAATATAGTATAGTTATATAATTAAATATCGAACTTGAAAAATATAGTATAGTTATATAAAGCAAGTTATTGTCTACCTTCTTATTGCAAGAATTCGTACGATTTCGAGTTTATACTATGTGCGAAATCTGAACATACAATTAGCTCTGAACTTATGGGTTTACCCATAATTCTATGAACACATCTTGATTCTACGTTTTTTCCCGAGGAGAGCTATGTTGTTATGATGAGAGCCTTTCACGCAAAAAAAAGAAGGCTAATGTATCATGTGCTTGCTATCCTCTCTGCATGTTTCTCATCGTTGAAATCCAGATTATGACCTACGAATTAAAATACTAAAAACAGTTAAATATGCGCTATTGACATTCACTTAAGAAAAACCCGTGGAAGCTGTGGTTCTTGAAATGTGGAGGATGTGTTTAGTATGCAGTTATTTGAAATTATTGCCCAACCTTGAATTGAAGAAATCATTAGAACCACAATGACGATCACGTAAAAGGCTAACCACTCATTATGTGGGTTTCTTTCATCTGATAGGAAATTAAGTGATCGAGCTGAAAGCAAACATTGATGCTTTAGAACAATAATATTTTGAAATTCGATTGCCTTATTTCAAGAGAATTATGATGAATCGTTATTTATGTTATATTTCTTGGTATACTATGTTTTCAATTAATGTTTGAAATTTTTGACCTAAACCATGCGTATGTGTGTATTTTTGTGTATATATATCTGTATGTGAATATATATATGTGTATGTGTATGTATGCATATGTGTACCTATGTAAAAATCATAAAACCCTAATCCTGAAGACCTAGACCTAAAACATGTATATGTGTGTATGTGTGTATGCATGTGTATATGTATGTGTATGTGTATAAGTATTATGTGTTTATATATGTATATGTGTGTATGCATGTGTGTATATATGTAAAAGCCAAAAACCCTCATCCTAAAACATGCATATGTGTGGATGTATATGTCAGATATGTGTATGTGTGTATGCATGTGTGTGTATATATATATATATATATATATATATATATATATATATATATATATATATATATATATATATATATATATATATATATATATATGTATATATATATATATATATATATATATATGTATATATATATATATATATATATATATATATATATATATATATATATCTGTGTGTGTATATGTATGTATGTGTGTGTATGTGTGTATGCATGTGTATATATATGTGTATGTGCATATGTATTATGTTTTCATATGTGTATATGTGTGTATGCATGTGTGTATATATGTAAAAGTACAAACCCTAACCTAAAACCCTAACCCTAAAATATGCATATGTGTGTATGTATATGTTATGTGTGTGTATGTGTATGTGTATGTGTGTATGCATTTGTGTGTGTGACTCTTTCTCCCTCTCAATCTATATATATATATATATATATATATATATATATATATATATATATATATATATATATATATATATATATATATATATATATATATATATATATATATATATATATATATATATATATCTGTGTGTGTGTATGTATGTATGTATGTATGTGTGTGTTTGTGTACGTTAAAACCCTAATCCTAAAGACCTAGAAAAATTTACACATATGTGTTTATATGTGTATATGTGTATATGTGTGTATGCATGTGTGTATGTATGTAAAATCCAAAAATACTAATCCTAAAAAGCTAACCCTAAAACATGCATATGTGTGTATGTATATATGATGTGTGTGTATGTGTATGTGTATGTGTACGTGTATGTGTATGTATATGCTTATGTGTATGTGTGTATCGATGTGTATATGTGTGCATGTGTGTATGTATTATGTGTGTATATGTGTAAAAGTCAAAAACCCTAATCCTAAAACCCTAACCCTAAAATATGTATATGTGTGTTTGTGTGGATGTGTATGTGATGTGTGTGTATGTGTATATGCATGTATGCATGTATGTGTACACTATATGTGTGTGTTTATGTATGTATGCATATGCATATGCATATGTGTATGTAATATGTTTGCATCTGTGTATATGTATCTCTATATCTCTCTCTTTCTCTCTATCTACATCTCTCTCTTTATCTCTCTCTCTCTCTTTCATCTCTCTCTCTCCCTCTTTCTCTCTCTCTCTCTCTCTCTCTCTCTCTCTTATTCTCTCTCTCTATGTGTGTGTGTGTCTCTTTCTCTCTCTCTCTCTGTCTCTATCTTTATTTATAAAAAAGGACAAAATAGTCACTTACATCGATCTGCTTCTTTTAAACGCTCTCGTCAAAGCCCAATCGACATCTTCTCTTGTCAAACTCCAACGAATCAATGCCAAAAATCTCTTACAAAACAAAAGAAAAGTGAAACTCAAAAAACCTAATCCTAAAACCCTAACCCTAAAACATGTATATGTGTGTATGTGTGTATGTTTGTATGTGTGTATGTATACGTGATGTGTGTGTATGTTTATGTGCATGTATGCATGTGTGTGTATACACATGTGAGTGTGTATATATATTTGCGTGTGTATGTAATCTGCATGTGTGTATGTATTTGTGTGTGTACATGCATATGTGTGTATATGTATGTATGTATATGCATGTGTGTATGCATATATGTGTGTGTATACATATGTGAGTTTGTAGTTATATGTGTGTGTATGTAATATGTATGTATCGATGTATGTATGTGTGTGTACATGCAAATATGTGTTTATGTATGTATGCATATGCATGTGTGTATGTATACATATGTGTGTGTACATGTGTGTATGTATATGTGTGTATACATGTATGTATGTATGTGAGTATGAGTATGAATATGTGTCTGTGTATGTACATGCATGTGTGTATGTAATATGCATGTGTGTATGCAATATGCATGTATGTATGTATATATGTGTATGCATGTATGTAATATGTATGTGTATGTATATACATGTGTATGTAATATGTATGTGAATTTGTATCTCATATGCATGTGTGTATGTAATATGTATGTGAGTATGTGTATGCATATGTGTGTGTATGTATATATGCATCTCTCTCTCTATCTCATTCTCTTTCTATTTCATCTCTCTCTCTCTCTTTCATCTCTCTTGCTTTGACTCTCTCTATCTCTCTTTCACTCACTCTCTCTCTCTCTTTATGTTTCTCTAGATCTCTCTCTTTCTTTCATCTCTCTCTCTCTGTATCTCACTCTATATCCCGACACTTTATTGACTAAAAGACTAATTCCCTACTAGTTTACAAGAGTAATGATACAGATATCTATGGATATGCGTTAGAGGACTCCTCTAGTGCATTTACATCGGAAAATATATTACAAGGTGACTATGTTACAAAAATAAAGTGTCCAAATTGGAAAAATGTTGGGGCCCTTCTTTTTCTCTGCATCTCTGCTATGCAACAGTACCAAATTAATTTCATGGTCTTCAAGGAAGCAACCTACAGTTGCTCTCTCATCAAATCAAGTTGAATATAGAGACTTGCAAATGCTACTCAGGATGCTATGTGGATAAAAACCTTATATTCAGATTTTGGGTTGAATACCTCTACTCCACACATATTTGCAGATAACATTAGCTCATTACATTTTTTTGCTAATCCTATCTATCATGCTAAGACCAAAACGTATTGAATTTCACTATCATTATGTCAAAGAAAAGATCACGAGTAAGGAGATACAACCCGCATATGTATCCACACATCTGAAATGTGTAGATATGATGACAAAGGCATTGGATGGAAGTAAATTAAGTAGGTTGAAATCGATTATTAGTTTATATGAATTTATGAAGGATTGAAGACTCAAGCATCTTACGCTTCAGGGGGAGCTATTTGAACAACTAAGCAATCCTAAATGTTTAGCTATTGTCTCAAAGAATACTCATTAACTTATGAAACTCACATAAGGAACTACATGTGAACACATGCTTGTCATTTTGGCATATTTACCTTGGAATAAATGCTTGTCATGTGGTAGGAGGAATCACTTCAAATCACCCCTAAAGTGTAGGAACACTTTTAGGTGAGGAAAAGTCAATTTTCAAACTCACTTGATGAGTATAAATAGAGATGTTTTAGTCGCAAGGAAACTAGAGTCAATCTATGAGCTATTGTGCTCCACCATTGAGCATATCTTGAGCTCAACATATATAGGTAGTCCACTATAGCTCCCTTGTCTCATATGTTCATTAACATAAATAATTTGCTACATTTATTCAATATCATTTCTATCTAATATTCTAAATTGTTACATCTTCATCATTTTAGTGACTTTGTAGAAGCGATTTTTATGTGTGCACTCAACTAGCTGATGCACTTTTACTTGGTATAGTTAAACTTAATTGTCCACTATCTACTTATCAAGTTTCAGTATTTTTGGTAAAGCAAATCTTGAGATTATGAACTGATGAAGTCGTCTATGTCTGCACATTATCTTCTTCTTAAAATGTTGGAATTACCCCTTGAGTTACTAAACTCATTGCTCAATGTATAGTGCCTCTAAATTCATGAAATAACTTTTGTTAGTAAGTTATACACTTGAATTAGATGTGTGAAAAAACTCTTTGATCAATTCATACTAGGTTGTGAGCTTCGAGCAAAACAGTGAGCACTTGCATTCCCAAAATAGAAGGTTTCTTC
This sequence comes from Ceratopteris richardii, assembly GCA_020310875.1. Classification (NCBI taxonomy): domain Eukaryota; kingdom Viridiplantae; phylum Streptophyta; class Polypodiopsida; order Polypodiales; family Pteridaceae; genus Ceratopteris; species Ceratopteris richardii. The sequence continues at coordinate 34,297,911 of CM035413.1, read as the reverse complement.
ACATTTCTAGTGCATATAAGTTATATGTTTTGATGAAAACATTAGGAAGTGATGTTCCAAAGTATCTAGTGGTTGCAAAGCCAAATAATTCTACTAAGAATCCCTGGAGTCAACTAGGCAAGTGCAGAGCAGGTTTTGTGCAACACCAACTCATCTCTACACCCTACTCAACCATCTCCTCACATATGTGAGAACTGCTTTAATGTAGAGGTTTTGTATAAAATTTGAGCATGTAATTAGGCCTCCATATTTTTCTAGCATTAGGGATTCCCTTCATTGACGAGTTTGGTATCCAAATGGCAATAGTCCACCTTGATCGTCTTCTAGAGTATTTTGTGCTAGAGATCATTGAGTGTGTTGTATGTTTATTGCACCTTTGAGGCATTGATCCAAGAGCAAGGGATTGATTACTCTTATGCACCCAAATATGCTTCACCCTCTCAATCACATTGTTTCAATTCCTCCTTTGATTATGAGAATCACCTATCTACGCATTAGAAAAGAAGCAAGTTCCATCGTGTCTCCAACTCCTTCGCCAAGATCAACACTCTTTGCATCATAGGGATTTGGCCCAGAATAGCATCTTTATCTTCATTTGTGCTCCGAGAAGGACCAAGACTTGGTGCCTTGTCTCATTCTCTGAGTGTTTTATTTTCTAATTTAATTTTGTTGCTTTGTTGATTTACCTAGACCTGAAGAAGTCCACTTCTTAGGTTCATGTTGATTGCATGGTCATGGATCCAGTCTTGTCCTAAGATGAGAGGTTCCATAAGATCCACATCTTGATATACTAGCATTTTGACTGCCATTGGGACATCTTGAAGGTAGATGGGAGGCTACACCTCACGCATGCAAGGGGTTTCTGCACTTCCCAATCCTATAAGATAAGCTTCTATAGGATTGATACTTAATTGCAAGTCCTGATAGTGAGAAAGTCAAACATTACTTGTGGTTGCACTTGAGTCAATGAAAGCTCTTAGCATTTCCTTTTCCTATTGCTAGTGTTTCAAAGGGTCTTGAGTCAGTTATACAACGAATAATCACACTTGAGTTTTGGCACATGGCCATGTGACAACTTGGAGCTTCATGAGCAGTTGGATAAGAGTGATCACTACCCTCTCTCCTCAATTTCATCCATCAAATACACTCTAATGCTTCTACCTGAGCTTCTTCTCGAATTCATCTCTGTTCTTTCTTGTGTTTCCTTGCAATGGCGAGTCAATTAAGCATCTTTTCGGTGAGAGGTTCTTGATATAATTTCACTCTACAAGAACTAATGTAGCTAGGTAGATGTCATCCTGCAAGGTAGCTAAGTGGATTGCTCCCCTAGTTGATATACTATTACTTATCATTGCCCCATACCCATGCTTCTCTTGTTTCCTAGCATTGTGTTTCAGAGTATACACCAAAACTAAGTATCTTGCTTTCAAGCCTTTATCCATTACATGTGCATCAAAGAAAGCTTTCTATCTCTTCTTAGCCACATAGATCTCCGCTACTGGTCCCAATCGTGTTTCTCCTAGTTGCTCTAAGTCGAAGATTCTAAATGGAAGCTCATGATTGGTCCACTGATGCTCTTGTGCCACTTTCAATGCCAATATCAAAAAGTCTAATGGCAACACAACATTTTGTCCAAACATCATTTGAAATGGGGTGGCTTGGAGTACTCTTTTATATGCCACTTGATATGCCCAAATAGCATGATGTAGTGGTTTTTCCCAATAAGGGGGTTTATTGTTCAACAATTTAATCAAAATAGTTCAAAGTATCTTGTTCATGTTTTTGGCCTTGCCATTGTCTTCTAGGTAATATGGAGCCGTCTTCTTGTGAGTAACCATGAACTCTTGTAACAAGTATTTAATGACCTCATTCAAGAAGTGGGCACCACAATCAGTAACCAGTTCTATTGATAGACCATATCTTCTAGATACATTTTCAAACATGAACTAAGCCATGTTTTGTGCATCATTCTTCTTGGTGGATTTTACCTCTATCCACTTATTCAGATAACTGATGGCAACAATAATATAGTCAGCATGAGAACCCTTGGTTAGGGGTTAATAGGTGGTACAAATTCTATTCCCCACTTAGAGAATTCATGTCCACCTATCATGGGTTTTAATGGCATCTCATCCTTTTGTATTAGGTACCATGTTCTTTAACATATATCACACCCCTTCACATAGGTATGTGCATCCATGTGGAGATTTGGCCACCATAGCCCTGCAAAAAGTATTGCTTTTATCACTCTATCAAGGCCAAAAAGTCCACCTGCCACACCTTGATGAGCAGTTTCTAAGATCTTGAGGTATTCAATATCATGAACACATAATCTAAGATATCCATCTTATTAGCATCTACATAGATTTTCTTCTATGAGGGTGTTCTAGGGCTTCTTGTTCTAACCTACGTCATTCGACCAAGGTCACTTCTTGAGGGAATGTTTTTTTCTCAAAAATTCTACAAATGGTTCACTCTAATCCAGTATTAGAGACACTTGATATAGTGTACCATGTTCCACGTGGTTTAATACAATAAATTGGACATTCATTGCATAACTTGTGAATATCTGCATCCATAGTTGGCCACTACAGTCCTAGTCTTTATAGAGTCTATAAGGCTCTTTGTCTTGAGTGATGTTGCTTTAATGCACCTGCATGTGCTATTTGCAACCATTTTGCATACTCATCTTTTTCCATGTAGCAAGCTAATATACCTTGATTAGTGTGCTTGTACATGATGTCAGCTTTTATTTGATATTTTTTAGATCTCATCATTTCTCTTTCTTTGGCTTTCATCAAAGGATGCTTAGGTCCAAAAGTGAGAATAGGTACTAGGGACCTAGCCCAATTCAGTACTACTTCTAGATTGAATAAGTAAGCATCAAGAAGTTCATCTAACACTCCTTGTGGGGATTCTCTTGATGTGAGCCTAGAGAGATGGTCTGCTCTCAAGTGGGTCTTTCCTTTTCTTACCACCACTTCGAAGTCCTATTCCATCAGCAAGAGGAACCATCTTACAAATCTTTCTATGTTGCAAGGTTTATCAATAGGTAAAGTAATGCTTGATGATCTGTAAAAACTTTGAACTTATTTATGAAAAAATAGTGTCTAAACTTTTTAACAGCATACACCATGCATAATCCTTCTTGTTCAGATGTGGTATAATTGTGTTTAACTACATTCAACTATCTATTTGCATACGTAGTGGGAAGATCTATGTTGCCTTCACCAGTAGGTTATGCTAGCACACACCCAATGCATCTACATGTACATGGAAGGGCTTTCTCCAATCTACCATAGTTAAGATTGGTGCAAAACACAATCATCATTTGAGCTCATTGAAAGAGTTTTCCCATTCCTCTGTGTGCTGAAAGTTTGTCAAAAGGTTGTACAAGGGCTCTATAATGATCTCATACATATGAATGAAACGTCGATAATAACCACAATGCCCCATGAAAACTTGTACTTCCTTGACATTCTTTGGCCTAGGTAGCTCCACAATAGCTCAAACTTTATCCTCATCCATAGAAATCCCACTATTTGGCACAATGTGCCCTAGAATTTTGACTTGCCTAACCATGAAAACACACTTTTTTGGGTTCAAGCAAACTTGTTATTCTTTTCATTTATGAGAGATTTATCCTAGCTCAGGTATGTGTGTTTGTCTAATGTCAGAATGAGCACATAAATCATCAACATAGACTTCCCATTTTTTGCACAAGGACTCCTGAAATACATGACACATCAACCATTGCAAGTTAACAAGTGCATTGATTACACCTCTCGATATTTGTTGGAGATGCTTATGATCTCCAATGTCACATTTATCTTGATTTGAGGACACCTCTATTTCAAGTATAGATAAGTCTTCACAAACATTCTTCAAATCTTTGCACTTATGGAATTGATTATAGTTATCTCCTTCAATTTGAAATCTTTTTATTGTTCAAAAAGTATGCTGCAAATTATTGCTTCATTACCTATAAATCTAACAAGTTTTGATGCTTCAAATTACATACGAATCATTGTACGATCCCTGTGCACTCATGAAGTTCAATAGACATCTAATGAAAAACTTATCAAAATTCAATTTGATCATTAAGATCAAAGATATGTATGAAACTGTGCTCCACAAATGATGACTTTGACATATACTCCTAATGTAGATTTCTCACAAAATACAACCCATTTTATAGGATGCTTTTAGCCATAGCATCCCTATGTCTCAACTTAGATTTTGAATGCGACTAGGATCTAATCAAAATGCTGATTGGAAATGCACCGATTTTGAGTTTTCACTCCTTGAACTTGACATGTGAATGTTCCTATGAATCATACACACAGTATGAAAGAAGGACACAAAACTTTAACCACACTTTGATTTATTATCAAATAAGATGTGTACAAAGTATTCCTGGTCCACTTGATCAATTTGAGAAAAATGTATATTAGATTGGGCTCTAATTCTATAGGATTCCCTCAACACACCTATTCTCTCAATGAAAGTCAGATCTCTATTTTTCTAATGAATTAATTTACTTATATAGCAATTAATTCATAAGTGAATCATGACTATTCCATTGTTTTTTACTTGACTATGGTACACTAATTTGAGCTTTCTGAATTGAAAATATACACCTCCATCATTTAAACTTCGGTTTATGATTCTTCCAACACTTCTTCATCTTTGTTTGCACTTTGATTCACTTCATTGATCTTCATAATCACCAATTTATGATTGTTCTCCAGAAAAAATTCACCCTCGATCATTAATTGTGATTATGCTCTTGCCTTTTATTCATGCCATTTCCTTGGATCTCTGCAACTTTCATCCATCTAGACTTTTGGTTAGCATGTCTATCAATTGTTCTTTTACTGGGGTATACATGACTTAAATAACTTTATGAAGTACCTTTTCCCTTAGAAAATGATATTGAATCTCTATGTGTTTGGTTCTGGCATGAAACACATGATTAGCTGCCAAGTATAGTGAAGTGATGTTATCACCATATATGATTGGAACACTATGCTCAATTCCAAGATGTTTCATTAAAGTCTTCAACCATATAACTTCCTTTGTTGCTTCTACCATTCCTTTGTACTCAGCTTCTATGGATGATGAAGCAACTTTATGTTGCCTCTTTGAGGACCATGATATTAGCTTACCTCCAAGATAACACAAGTAACCATGAGTAGACCTTCATTAGGAGAACCCTTTGATATATCTTAGTACTCTTTGAGCTACAATCAAATGAGCATATCTTGGGCAATGCATAAATTGTGATAAAACACCAAGTGCATATGAAAGATCTCACCTTATCAAAGTAGCATATATCAAGCTACCTACCAAAGTTTGATACATCTTCATGTCCTTGAATTCTCACCTCCATACCTACTTAACTTATGATTTAGCCCCAATGGGGTGTTTGAAGATCTACAATCTTCCATGTTGAATTTTAGAAGAAGATTTTTCAACTATCTTTCTTGTGTAACATTTACTCCATGTTGAGTATAAACAATCTCCATTCCTAGAAAACAAGATAAGTTTCCCAAAATCACTTATCTAGAACTCCTTTTCCATTTGCTTCTTGAGCTCTCTGATTCCTTGAATATCTATACGTGTGATTATAATGTGATCAACATAGATACAAACATATATGTATCCATCTTCACTTGCTTTCACTAGAAAACTACTATCTGCCTTTCAAGCTTGATATCCAACTTCATTCAAGAACTTGACAAGTCTCTAATTCCAAGCCCTTGGGGCTTGTTTCAAACCATACAAGGCTTTTTTGAGCTTACACACATAATCTGATGCATTTGGATCTTTGAATCCTTCTCGTTGCTCCATGTACGCTTCATATTTAATATATCCATTTAAAAATGCATTCTTTACATCCATTTGTGATAATTTCCATCCTTTACAAACTGCAATAGCTATCAAGGTGCTAATTATAGAAACTTTAGCAACTAAACTAAAACCTGCACCTTGTGTTTGAGCATACCATTTGACCATAAGTCTAGCCTTATATCCAGACACTTTACCATTTGCAAATCTTTTTGTTTTATATACCCATTTGCAACCAATAAAATGTTGATTATTTGGTCTAGGTACCAAGTCCGATGTATCATTCTCAAGTAGATCATCATAGTCTTCCGGCATTGATTTTTCCCAATTCTCTTTACCTTTAGCTTCTACATATGTTGATGGATCTTCATCTGTGTTCATCATGTATGCATAATCCTTTGTTGTTATATAAGAAGTGTAATATCTATACCTGATAGATTGATTTCTTTCTCTTCATGACCTTCTGACTTCGTCATTTCTTGAAGTCTCTACTTCATTATATTCTCGATCAAATCTTTGTCTATCTTTATCTTCTATCTACATTTCATTTTTATATCTATCATCACTTTCATATTCATATACCTACAACTTTGACTTTCATTTCCTTGTGATTTCTCTAGAATCTTCATGTGTTAGTTGATCCTACATACCATGTACTTTGCTCATCAAATGTCATATAAGTTCTGAAGCAAGAAATTGCTTTGTGGATGGATTCCACAATCTTTAAACCATCTGTATATCATCATAACTTATGAAGATATAATTTTCTACTTTGGGTTCTAACTTATCTCTCAATTGAGATGGAACATAAGCATATGCCAAACATCCAAATATGTTGCAATGATCAAGAGTAGGTTTCATACCCCACCATGCTTCAAAAGGATTCAAGCCCTCCAAATCCTTACAAGGTAACCTATTCACAATATAAGTTGCAGTATTAATAGCTTCTACCCAGATATAATTAGGAAAATTCTTTTCTTTCATCATGCATCTAGCGAGTTCCATGAGAGTTCTATTTCTTCTTTCTACAGCTCCATTTTGTTGTGGAGAGTACCTCCATGTTACTTCTCGTTTATACCTACATTCCAAAAGTAATCATCAAATTCGTTAGAGAAATACTCTTTCCTTAAATCTAATCTCAACCTCTTGAGCTTTTGACCTATAATCCTTTCTTTATAAGCATGATAGTGTTCAAATGTATTAAACAATTCAGATTTATCTTTGATCATATAAAGTGTTATCCATCTTGTTGCATCATATACAAACAAAACATAATATCTGGATCCATTAATGCTATATTCCTTTGAAGGATCCCACATATCTGTATGTATTAACCCAACCATGTTTGAACATATGAATCCTTGCTTGTTGTATGAATGCTTGTGAGCTTTACCTAACTGAGAAGCCTTACATTTAAAGGTGAAGTGTTGAACCTGAATATTTGGCAAACCTTTCAATGATCCATTCTTTTCCAGTTCTTTTATACCTCTTTCATTAAAATGTCCTAGCCTTTTATGTCATAGATCCAATTCAGTCATCTTTTGACTTCCATAGGTAAACAATGCATGTGCCACATGTTGGTGCAAACCAATCACCAATTGAAGATTTGAAGGACAAAGGATGGAGATGAGATCAAGTTTTGAAGCAAAGAAGATGGATACATTCACAGAGTGAACGACATGTACACATATGTACATTAGTTAAGACATAGGTTACTTATACTTATGCTTTGATATAAGTCTGTACATAATTGCCTATAAATACTTTTGAAAATGTCGGGGCAAGGAGAGAAGATAAGGAGAGACAATAGGAGATCATGAGATTAGTGTATTGAGAAGTAGAAAATGTCATTAGACATGTGTGAAGTGAGTTGAACTCTCCATCCTCACTCAGTTGTAAATTTCTGAGAAATAGAAGGAAAAATTGCGCCCGATGTTTCTGTGTTTTCTCCCTCTGTGATAGATCTTTTGTGAATTCCTTGTGAAGATATCTAAGTCCATACTTAATCAATCTATGGCTAGAGTTTGAGAGTCTAATTGTGATCAGGCTAAGAGAATTGTGTGTAGGAACATTTACATGTGAGAAAGTACTCACTCGTTCCTGAAACAGGCACAAATTTTGATCTTAATGATTTGATCATTTCTCACTCCACAGTTTAAAGTTTTGTGCAAGTAAGCACTCAATCTTTAAGTTGGAAGGTAAGCTACTCGTGGCTAAAAGCATTTGCTTAAACGGGTTTTATACTGAGAGAATTAAAGTTAAGAAGTTAGGGGTGTCCAAATCGACTTCTCAGAAGTGCAGATTTAGACATAGCTGACTTTGTAAGTAGATTTCTCAAGATCTACTAAACCTTTTGAAGTAATTCGACTTCGAGAAGGTGCGCAATCTTTAGGCGACACCTTGTGCAAAGTTTCATAAAAAACTTTACACATTTACTCAGTCAATGAGCAAGATCTATGCAGCGGACTTTCTGAGGAAATTCCTTCTTCACAGTTTAGTCAAGAAATTGATATTTGGTCATTGATAGCTTAAATTGGTGAAGGTTTTGACTTACTCTTGATATAGAGGTGTTCTAAATTCAAGAGTAGGTTGTTCTCTTGGAGATTAACACTCTCCATCAGTGGTATCAGAGCAGGAAACATCAAAATCAAGGAAAGAAGGATCCCGACTGCTGCAAATTCAAGAAATTCAACAACTGAAGAACTAAAAGGTGAAAGCTTGAAGGCAAAGCTTGAGGAGGAGACTATACGACATCAAGAAAGACAAAAGGACTCTAATTTGAAGTAAAGGTACATATATTATTCATAAAGCTTGAAGATTTCAATACACAGGTGGACACAAGATGGGAGATTCTCTACAGATAGAGAAATTGGATAGGGAAAACTATCCTGCATGGTCAATGAGGATGGAAGCTCATCTTATGAGCAAAGATTTAATAGCTTACATCACAGGAGAAGAAGAGAAGCCACAGTTCAGAGATCCTAGTGTTCCAACTAGGGAAGAGTTAGCAGATTTGAAAAATTGGATGAAGAAAGATGCTCAAGCTAGGAGCATTATATATATGGCAGTCAATGATTACTTGTTACCTCATATTTGAGGTCTTGAAAGTGCAACTGATATTTGGAATGCTTTGGAGGAGCATTTCCAGAATACTACTAATTCAAGGAAGGCATCCTTATGGGCAGAGTTTACCACCTTTAAGAAGAAGGCTTCTCAATCAATTTCAGAATATGTGATAAGAATGAAAGATATTGCAGATGCTTTAGGAGCTGTTGATGAAGACATTGAGGAGGATAAATTGGTAAGGCAAATCCTTACAGGTTTAAGAGGTGATGACAAATGGAAGCCATTCATTTTGTCTACAGAATTATCACTTGATCATTTCACTCCTGATTTAAATCAGTTTCTAGGTCATATGCTAAATTTTGAGCAGGATGTTAAAGGAGATGGTGGCAAAAGTACAGGTCATGCAATGTACTCAAAGGACAAGAAGAAAGCTAACAAAGGAAAGCAACAAGCAGGTGAAGATGAAGGTACAACTAGTCAAGCCAACTTCCTAAGAGGTAGAGGAGGTGGCAAAGGTAGAGGAAGAGGCAGAAACAACAAAGATGGAGGCAAAGCTTGTTGGATTTGTGGTAAGACAAATCATTTAGCTAATGATTGTTGGCATAATAATCAGAGTAATGGTGGATATAATCAGAACTATAATTCAAGAGGAAGAGGAGGTAGAAATCAAAGAGGTAATTTCAGAGGCAAAGGTAGTAGGGGTTACTTTGGAAGAAATGCAGGTAGAGGTTTCCAAAGTCAATAATATAACAACACCTACTACAATTATGCTTCAGATCAAAAGGAAGATTCAACATTGATAATGAATGCAACTTGTGAAAGGCAGAATGAAGATCAAAGAGTCTTCTACATTGATTTAGGGTGTAGCAATCACCTGAGTGGTAATATAGCCTTGATGACTGATTTGGAGAATAAGGTATCTAATCATGTTGTTCAAACAGGTGACAACACAAAGCACAATGTGAAGTCAATTGGATCAGTGAAGGCCAAGGATGGTAGCACCTTATTGATTCGGGTCTTGTATGTTCCTACAATTCCTAAGAATTTGATAAGTGTAGGACAAATTGTGGAAAAAGGTTATGAAGTAAGGTTCACTAATGAAGGAGTGTTTGTGGAAGACCCTAGCAATGGGTATAAACAAATTGTTTCAGGGAAGAAAGAAGGAAGATTGTTCACATTGAAGATTCAAGGTAATCTTGGTCATGCCATGTTCACATATGGAGGACATAAGATCTCTGAGTTAGATCTTTGGCATAAGAGGCTTGGACATTTCAATGAAAGAGGTATTAAAGACATGATTAACAATGGTTCAGTGCTTGGTTTGCCTAATGTTGCAGGTCAACATATGACATACAGATGTGAGGCATGTCAATTAGGTAAGGCTCATAAGCTTTCCTACTCCAAGCATGGTTTTATGTACTCAAAGAAGCTTGAGTTGGTACATACAGATGTGTGGGGACCATCAAAGGATTTCAGTATCAATGGGTCAAGATATTATGTGATTTATGTTGATGATGCTACTAGATGGATCACTATTTATGTGATCAAGGATAAGTCAGAAGTGTTTAATACATTTAAACACTATCATGCATATGCAGAAAGAATTACAGGACATAAGTTGAAAAGACTAAGGTCAGATGGAGGGGGAGAGTATTTCTCTAATGAATTCAGTAATTACTTGTGGGATGCAGGTATAAAAAGGGAAGTTACTTGCAGGTACTCTCCTCAACAAAATGGTGTAGCAGAAAGGAGAAATAGAACTCTTGTTGAGTTTGCAAGGTCCATGATGAAGGAGAAAAATTGCCCTAATTATTTGTGGGCTGAGGCTGTAAATATAGCTACTTATTTGGTCAATAGGTTACCATGTAAAGCTTTGCAGGGAATGACACCTTATGAGGCATGGTGGGGTTAGAGACCTACACTAGACCATTGCAAAGTATTTGGATGTTTGGCCTATGCATATGTGCCATCACAATTAAGGCACAAATTGGAACCTAAAGCTGAAAAATATGTGTTTATTGGTTATGATGATAAGCAGATGGGATACAGGTTGTGGAATCCATCCACAAAACATTTTCTTGTATCAAAAGATGTTACATTTGATGAGCAAGGTACTTGGTATGCAGGTACTATCAATATTAATACAGATGATGAAGAGGTTGTGAGCCAAAGGAAAGGTAAGTCAAAGGTTCAAATAATTGATGAAGAAGAGAATAATGAAGTGCAGGTTGAAGTGGAAGAAACACCTAGGTTTGATCCTAAATATGAAGAACCAGAAACCTCAAGAAGTGGAGAACTTAGGAGGTCTACAAGGAACAAATGGCAACCTACAAGGTATAGCTATGATACTTCATTTCTGGCTACCAAAGATTATGCTTACATGATTAAAACAGATGAAGACCCTTCTACATATGAAGAGGCAAAAGGTAAAGAAAATTGGGAGAAAGCTATGCAGGAAGAATATGATGCATTATTGGAGAATCAAACATGGGATTTGGTTCCAAAACCAAATAGCCAGAAGATCATTGGATGTAAGTGGGTTTATAAGACAAAAAGATTTGCAGATGGAAGTGTGTCTAGGTACAAAGCTAGACTTGTTGTCAAAGGGTTTGCTCAGACATATGGTGTTGACTATGATGAGACTTATAGTCCTGTGGCAAAGATGACAACCATTAGGACACTTATAGCAATTACTGCATGTAAAGGTTGGAAATTGTCTCAATTAGATGTGAAAAATGCTTTTTTGAATGGTTATATTCCAGATGATGTATTCATGGAGCAACCTCAAGGGTTCAGAGATAAAAGGTATCCATATCATGTGTGCAAGCTCAAGAGAGCTTTGTATGGCTTGCAACAGGCCCGAAGGGCATGGAATTATAGACTTGTAAAGTTCTTGAAAGAACTTGGATTTCAGGTGTCTAAAGCAGATAGTAGCTTGCTTGTCAAAGCAAGTGATAATGGTTTCATATACATGTGCATATATGTTGATGATATAATCCTTACAGGTACAGATGAGGAAGGAATACAAAGACTAAAGAAGCAAATGGAAAAGGAGTTCAAAATAAGTGACTTGGGAGACTTGTCATACTTCTTGGGCATGGAGATTACATATACTCAACATGGAGTATTTGTGACCCAAGAAAGGTATTTGGAGAACTTGTTAATCAAGTCTAAAATGGATGATTGCAGGGTAGCACCTACACCAATGGAGGTGAATCACAAATTGAGTAAATTTGGAGGTGAAGAATTCAATGACATGAGACAATATCAGAGTTTGGTTGGTAGTCTTATCTATGCTACTTTAACTAGACCTGATTTATCATATGCAGTAGGGGTTTTGTCTCAATTCATGCATTGTCCTAGGAAAGAGCATTGGATTGCAGGTCAAAGAGTGTTGAGGTACATTAAGGGTACACTCAAAGAAGGTTTGTATTATGGGTTCACATCAGATACAAACATCAAGATCTATAGTGATGCAGATTGGGCAGGTAATCCAGATGATAGAAGATCAACCTATGGATACATGTGTTATGTGGGAGATAAGTTAATCTCCTGGTGCTCAAAGAAGCAACATACAATTGCTTTGTCATCTACAGAAGCAGAGTACAAAGGCATGGTTGAAGCTGCAAAAGAAGTGATATGGCTTAAGACTCTAATGAAGAGTTTTGACACTATACAGAACATACCTATCATTTATGGTGATAACATGAGTTCATTATATCTAGCTGCTAATCCTGTTTTTCCTGCCAGGACTAAACATATTGAGATACAGTATCACTTTCTAAGAGAGAAGGTGATGGATAAGGAGATTGAAGTCATACATACTTCAACAAAAGATCAGATAGCTGATATGCTTACAAAGAGCTTGGATGGACCAAAGCTACAGAAGTTTAAAGACATGGCAGGTATAAAGAAGATAAGAGAAACCTCAATTGATGATTGAGGGGGAGCTGTTGGTGCAGACCAATCACCAATTTAAGATTTGAAGGACAAAGGATGGAGATGAGATCAAGTTTTGAAGCAAACAAGATGGATACATTCACAGAGTGAAAGACATGTACACATATGTACATTAGTTAAGACATATGTTACTTATACTTATGCTTTGATATAAGTCTGTACATAATTGCCTATAAATACTTTTGAAAATGTCGGGGCAAGGAGAGAAGATAAGGAGAGACAATAGGAGATCATTAGATTAGTGTATTGAGAAGTAGAAAATGTCATTAGACATGTGTGAAGTGAGTTGAACTCTCCATCCTCACTCAATTGTAAATCTATGAGAAATAGAAGGAAAACTTGCGCCCGATGTTTCTGTGTTTTCTCCCTGTGTGATAGATCTTTTGTGAATTCCTTTTGAAGATATCTAAGTCCATAGTTAATGAATCTATGGCTAGAGTTTGAGAGTCTAATTGTGATCAGGCTAAGAGAATTGTGTGTAGGAACATTTACATGTGAGAAAGTACTCACTGGTTCCTGAAATAGGCGCAAATTTTGATCTTAATGATTTGATCATTTCTCACTCCACAATTTAAAGTTTTGTGCAAGTAAGCACTTAATCTTTAAGTTGGAAGGTAAGCTACTCGTGGCTAAAAGCATTTGCTTAAACGGGTTTTATACTGAGAGAATTAAAGTTAAGAAGTTAGGGGTGTCCAAATCGACTTCTCAGAAGTGCAGATTTAGACATAGCTGACTTGGTAAGTAGATTTCTCAAGATCTACTGAGCCTTTTAAAGTAATTCGACTTGGAGAAGGTGCACAATCTTTAGGCGACACCTTGTGCAAAGTTTCATAAAAAACTTTACATATTTACTCAGTCAATGAGCAAGATCTATGCACCAGACTTTCTTAGGAAATTCCTTCTTCACAGTTTAGTCAAGAAATTGATATTTGGTCATTGATAGCTTAAATTAGTGAAGGTTTTGACTTACTCTTGATATAGAGGTGTTCTAAATTCAAGAGTAGGTTGTTCTTTTGGAGATTAACACTCTCTATCACCACATTACCTTCAACTTTGAAAGTAAAGAGTCTTCCTTCTCTTTTTCCTACAAAAATACTCTTATAACCTTGATTTGGATATTCCACATAACCTCCATCATCGGTGAATCCCACTTCAAATCCTTTTTCAACAATTTGTCCTACAGTGATTAAATTCTCTAGAATTCTTAGAACATAAGGTACCTTGCTTAATAATGTACTCCCATTCTTTTTCTTTGTTGATCTAATGCTTTCCACTTTATCTTTAGTGTTATCTCTAGTTTGAATTGTATGTCCATACATCTTTTCTTCCATGTCAGTCATTAAAGAAATATTACCACTGAGATGATTACTATAACCTGAGTCAATGTAGAACACAATTTGATCGTTTTTTTTTCTCAAAACAAAGATCAATCTAGGCCTATTCTGTAGACATTAATTAGAGAAAAAAGAACAAGTTGCAAGTGAATTAGACTAGTGCCCTTGGGACCCCCCCATAGTGCAAGGGTAGAACTTGCGAGTCTATTAGATGTTACAAAGGAGGTAAACAACCCTCCCATCCCCCTCATGTGGGGCCCACTTGGGTTTAAGCTTATTGTTCTTGATGAAAAACACTTTATGATGCCTAAAAGGTGGTTACCTCTTACAATTGGCGATTCTATTGCCAAGGAGGAATAGAGACTTCTCGATGGATCACTCTTTAGGAGGGTGTCCAAAAGTGTTGGCACAACACTTCCTCCAAATCTTCTATAGAGTTTCCCCTCTTATTGCACTCCATAGTTCCAGTGAGAATCCAATTCCTTTGCCAAGGAGCACTTGCTTATAGGTGATTTGTTCCTATAGTCTCAAAATATTCCCAAGGGTCCGCTAGAGCAGGAGAAACTTGGGGAAAGTGAAGAAGATGTGACCAAGATCCTTGATGTTGTGGCAGCATTACTTGCACCATGATGGAGCTCCATAAATTTATTTAGCCTTTTAGTTGGTTTAGATACCAGAATTTGCCACATGAGAGCTGATTTTTTTACCTCGATGAGGGGATGCCAGATAGACATGAACTTTAGATCCCAATGCAACCTTGTCCAAGGCAGGCACCACTTCTTGTTAAGCGTGATATGATAGTATGTGTCCACCTTGATTGTAGGTATTTCACACATGCCATTGCCATTCTGCCACATTAGACCCTCATGGCATGACGAATCTTGTCAAATGAGAAGTTGGGTTTTTGAACGATCCTAGGCAAAGCATCTACTTTGAAGGAGAGTCCATTCTTTGTAGTTCATCCTTAATTTTGCGTCTATGTCCTCAAATTTGAACCACTTGCCATTTTCTTGTTTCTAGAGTTTTTTCCAATGTATGAACCCCTTGTTCTAGATCCTCTTAGCAGTTTCAAGGTTCGAGGTAGCCATACGCCTAATGTCTGACATCGAAAACCAGATTGAGTCATTTTGTCTAACAGAGGCTGCCCATTTCCAATCTTCTCTAACTCTAACAAATTGTTTAAACTCATTCCAACTCATCCACAAGGGCGCACAAGGTTTGGGCCTTTAGGGGAAACCAAAATTGGGGAGAATAAGAGGGTAAGGAGGTCTAGGTCCTTCCGATCCAAGAGGCCCACCAACATAATCATGTTCTTGTTCTTTAAAATGCGCTTTGCCCAAGAGGTCCATTAGTTGCACCAAGCCTTGATGATACATTTTATCTCCATCTTATTAGCCATGCCTTTGATATCCATAATGGCCAAAACCCCAAAATCTTTTTGGTTGATGCAAGTAGACCATTTAATTTTGAAGATCCCTCTTTTGTTGTGCTCCCCTGTCCAAAGAAAGTTTCTGCAGATTCTTTCTAGTTTGCTAAGCTCTTGACCTTTCGATCTCCAGCAAGAAAGAAAGTAAATGGTCAAGGAGATGAGGAAGGTATTGATTAAAGTAAATGGTCAAGGAGATGAGGAAGGTATTGATTACCATGGCACGACTTGCGAGGTTGATTTGCATGCCCTTCTAGTATGCTAACTTGTTGTCTAGTCTGGAAATGAACCAATTCCATGACTACTCTATCGAGGCCCCAAAGCCCATCCAAATACTGAGTAGGCAGAAGACTTGATCCCTAGGGATAATTTGGCAACCATGCTCAACCAACAATTCGGGCGAAGGTCCGATAACGGCATGGAAAAGGGGTTTTGGAGTGGTTGATTTTAGAACCAAATGCCTCACAAAAAGTATCAAGCCACCCCCACAAGGACTCAACATTGGACTAATCATTGTGCACAAATGCATTCATGTCATCTGCAAATAGTCTCAAGATCATCTTACCATGGTTGAGAGGTAGAGAGAGAAATTTTATATGGCCCATTTCTATGTGATGTTGCAAGAGACAATTGAGCCCTTCTATGGAAATAGCGAAGAGCAAAAGGGCCAATGGGAATCCTTGCCTAATAGATCATTTTAATTTTGATAGTCTTAGATAAGTGGTCATTGATATTTATTTGCATGGATGTGTTCCTTAGGAATGTAATGATCATCTTAGTGAATTTCAACCTACAGCCGAGGTCTTTAAGAGATTGGAGAACAAAGTCCCATTCTAACCTATCATAGGCTTTGTCGAAGTTGATTTTAAGGAATGCTATATGTTGTAAAATAAGCTACTAAAGAATTAACTACCTCCCAAGACTACATAGACTACTAGCTTAGACCACAGAAACAAAGAGAGAGTACGTATCCACCCATCCAACTCCACCCATATATATACCTCTAGTCCAAGGGGGTACATGTCCTTGAGATTGGCCAAGTGTCCAACCAAGTGTCCCTCATGTGGACACTTTCCCAAGGGTGATCACATGCCTTCTAATTTCCCAAGGTCTATCACATGCCTTCTAAATCAAATGAGGATTCTTCTCTCACGTACACACAAGGTGGCTCCTAGAGAAGCTTCTCCCAAGACTAAGGTTCCCACACCTTACGATAAATCAAGGCTAAGGTTCTAACCATTCAATTGGGAGCTCATATGAATAAATACCTCAAGGGTTAAAACCAAGCGTTTCACCCAAAGGTTCAAGGCATGGTCCAAGGGTAACTCAAGGGGTTAGACCAAATCAAACATACATCATAATCTATCCTTTAGAGTCCATATGTTTAACCTTCTTCACCCATGAATTATACAACATTCTTCCCCCCTTTCTCATTTTCGTCCTCAAAAATGCGTGTAGGTATAATATGTGAAGTATGAGAACATAAAGAGAGAGAGAGAGAAAAAGAGAGAGATAGAGAGAGAGTGAAAGAGAGACACAGAGATGAAAGAGAGATAGAGAGAGAGTGAAAGAGAGAGATGAAAGAGAAATGAAATAGAAAGAGAATGAGATAGAGAGAGAGATGCATACATACATACACATATGCATACACTACTCACATACATATTAAATACACACATGCATATTACATACACATTCACATATGTGACATTATATACACACATGCATATACATATACATACATATTACATACTCACATGCATACACACATATACACACATACATGCATATTACATACACACATGCCTATTACATACACACATGCATATACATACACACACACATATTCATACTCATACTCACATAAATACATACATGTATACACACATATACATACACACATGTACAGACACACATGTATACATACACACATGCATATGCATACATACATACACACATATTTGCATGTACACACACACATACATACATACAAACATGCATTTTACATACACACACATACATTCACACTCACATATGTATACATACACATATGTGCATACACACATGCATATGCGTGCATACATATATACACATATGCATGTACACACACATACATACATACACACATGCATATTACATACACACGCACATATATATACACACTCATACATGTATATACACACATGCATACATGTACATACACATACACACACACATCACATATACATACACACATATACATGTTTTAGGGGTAGGGTTTTAGGATTAGGGTTTTTGAATTTCTCTTTTCTTTCGTTTTGCAAGAGATTTTTGGCATCAGTTCTTTGGAATTCGACGAAGGACATCACTAAGTGGACTTTGACGACAACACTCCAAACAATTACATCGATGTAGGTGATTGTTTTGTTTTTTATTGATATAGCATGAGATAGATAGATAGATAGAGAGAGAGAGAGAGAGAGATGAAAGAAACAGAGAGATCTAGAGAAACATATAAAAGAGAGAGAGAGAGAGATAGAGTCAAAGAGGTAGATAGAGAGAGAGAGTCAAAGAGAGAGAGAGATGAAAGAGAGAGAGAGATAAAATAGAAAGAGAATGAGATAGAGAGAGAGATGCATACATACATACACACACATATGCATACACATACTCACATACATATTACAAACATGCATACACACATATACATACATAAATGCATATTACATACACACATGCATATACATACACACATGCATATACATACACACATGCATATACATACACACACACATATTCATACTCATACTCACATACATACATACATGTATATACACATATACATACACACATGTACACACACACATGTACACACGCACATGTATACATACACAAATGCATATGCATATATACATACACACATATTTGCATGTACACACACATACATACATACACACATCAATATTACATACACCCACATATAAATACACACTCACATATGTATACACATACATATGTGCATACACACGTGCATATGCGTACATACATACACACATATGCATGTACACACACACGTACATACACCCATGCATATTACACCCCTTGTTCTAGATCCTCTTAGCAGTTTCAAGGTTTGAGGTAGCCATACGCCTAATGTCTGACATCAAAAACCAGATTGAGTCATTTTGTCTGATAGAGGCTGCCCATTTCCAATCTTCTCTAACTCTAACAAATTGTTTGAACTCATTCCAACTCCTCCAAAAGGGCGCACAAGGTTTGGGCCTTTAGGGGAAACCAAAATTGGGGAGAATAAGAGGGTAAGGAGGTCTAGGTCCTTCCGATCCAAGAGGCCCACCAACATAATCATGTTCTTGTTCTTTAAAATGCGCTTTGCCCAAGAGGTCCATTAGTTGCACCAAGCCTTGATGATACATTTTATCTGCATCTTATTAGCCATGCCTTTGATATCCATAATGGCCAGAACCCCACAATCTTTTTGGTTGATGCAAGTAGACCATTTAATTTTGAAGATCCCTCTTTTGTTGTGCTCCCCCGTCCAAAGAAAGTTTCTGCAGATTCTTTCTAGTTTGCTAAGCTCTTGACCTTTCGATCTCCAGCAAGAAAGAAAGTAAATGGTCAAGGAGATGAGGAAGGTATTGATTAAAGTAAATGGTCAAGGAGATGAGGAAGGTATTGATTACCATGGCACGACCTACGAGGTTGATTTGCATGCCCTTCTAGTATGCTAACTTGTTGTCTAGTCTAGAAATGAACCAATTCCATCACTACTCTATCGAGGCCCCAAAGCCCATCCAAATACTGAGTAGGCAGAAGACTTGATCCCTAGGGATAATTTGGCAACCATGCTCAACCAACAATTCGGGCGGAGGTCCGATGACGGCATGGAAAAGGGGTTTTGGAGTGGTTGATTTTGGAACCAAATGCCTCGCAAAAAGTATCAAGGCACCCCCACAAGGACTCAACATTGGACTAATCATTGTGCACAAATGCATTCATGTCATCTGCAAATAGTCTCATGATCATCTTACCATGGTTGAGACGTAGAGAGAGAAGTTTTATATGCCCCATTTCCATGTGATGTTGCAAGAGACGATTGAGCCCTTCTATGGAAATAACGAAGAGCAAAAGGGCCAATGGGCATCCTTGCCTAATAGATTGTTTTAATTTTGATAGTCTTAGATAAGTGGTCATTGATATTTATTTGCATGGATGTGTTCCTTAGGAATGTAATGATCATCTTATTGAATTTCAACCTACAGTCGAGGTCTTTAAGAGATTGGAGAACAAAGTCCCATTCTGACCTATCATAGGCTTTGTCGAAGTTGATTTTAAGGAATGCTATATGTTGTAAAACAAACTACTAAAGAATGAACTACCTCCCAAGACTACATAGACTACTAGCTTAGACCACTAACACAAAGAGAGAGTACGTATCCACCCATCCAACTCCACCCATATATATACCTCTAGTCCAAGGGGGTACATGTCCTTGAGATTGGCCAAGTGTCCAACCAAGTGTCCCTCATGTGGACACTTTCCCAAGGGTGATCACATGCCTTCTAATTTCCCAAGGTCTATCACATGCCTTCTAAATGAAATGAGGATTCTTCTCTCACATACACACAAGGTGGCTCCTAGAGAAGCTTCTCCCAAGACTAAGGTTCCCACACCTTAGGATAAATCAAGGCTAAGGTTCTAACCATTCAATTGGGAGCTCATATGAATAAATACCTCAAGGGTTAAAACCAAGGGTTTCACCCAAAGGTTCAAGGCATGTTCCAAGGGTAACTCAAGGGGTTAGACCAAATCAAACATACATCATATTCTATCCTTTAGAATCCATATGTTTAACCTTCTTCACCCATGAATTATACAACATTCTTCCCCCCTTTATCATTTTCGTCCTCAAAAATGCGTGTAGGTATAATATGTGAAGTATGAGAAACATAAAGAGAGAGAGAGAGAAAAAGAGAGAGATAGAGAGAGAGTGAAAGAGAGAGAGAGAGAGAGATGAAAGAGAGATAGAGAGAGAGTGAAAGAGAGAGAGATGAAAGAGACAAAGAGAAATGAAATAGAAAGAGAATGAGATAGAGAGAGAGATGCATACATACATACACATATGCATACACATACTCACATAAATATTAAATACACACACGCATATTACATACACACTCACATACACATTATATACACACATGCATATACATACACATACATATTACATACTCACATGCATACACACATATACACACATACATGCATATTACATACACGCATGCCTATTACATACACACATGCATATACATACACACACACATATTCATACTCATACTCACATAAATACATACATGTATACACACATATACATACACACATGTACACACACATGTACACACACATGTATACATACACGCATGCATATGCATACATACATACACACATATTTGCATGTACACACACACATACATACATACAAACATGCATTTTACATACACACACATATACATTCACACTCACATATGTATACATACACATATGTGCATACACACATGCATATGCATACATACATATACACACATATGCATGTACACACACATACATACATACACACATGCATATTACATACACACGCACATATATATACACACTCATACATGTATACACACACATGCATACATTTACAAACACATACACACACACATCACATATACATACACACATGTACATGTTTTAGGGTTAGGGTTTTAGGATTAGGGTTTTTGAATTTCTCTTTTCTTTTGTTTTGCAAGAGACTTTTGGCATCAGTTCTTTGGAATTCGACGAAGGACATCACTAAGTGGACTTTGACGACAACACTCCAAACAATTACATCGATGTAGGCGATTGTTTTGTTTTTTATTGATATAGCATGAGAGAGATAGATAGATAGATAGATAGATAGAGAGAGAGATGAAAGAAACAGAGAGATCTAGAGAAACATATAAAAGAGAGAGAGAGAGAGAGAGAGAGAGAGAGAGAGAGAGTCAAAGAGGCAGATAGAGAGAGAGAGTCAAAGAGAGAGAGAGATGAAAGAGAGAGAGAGATAAAATAGAAAGAGAATGAGATAGAGAGAGAGATGCATACATACATACACACACATATGCATACACATACTCACATACATATTACAAACATGCATACACACATATACATACATAAAAGCATATTACATACACACATGCAAATACATACACACACACATATTCATACTCATAATCACATACATACATACATGTATATACACATATACATACACACATGTACACACACATGTATACATACACAGATGCACATGCATACATACATACACACATATTTGCATGTACACACACATACATACATACACACATCAATATTACATACACCCACATATAAATACACACTCACATATGTATACACATACATATGTGCATACACACATGCATATGCGTACATACATGCACACATATGCATGTACACACACACGTACATACACACATGCATATTACATGCACATGCAAATATATATACACACTCACATATGTATACACACACATCCATACATGCACATACACATACACAAACATCACATATACATACACACATACACACATATACAATTTTTAGGGTTAGGGTTTATGAATTTCAGTTTTCTTTTGTTTTGCACGATATTCTTGGCATTGGTTGTTTGGAATTTGACAAGAGACGATGGCGATTGGGCTTTGACAAGAGCATTCAAAAGAATTACATCAATGTAAGTGATTGTTTTGTTCTTTATTATAAATAGAGATAGATAGAGAATGAAAGAGAGAGAGAGAAAGAAAGAGGGAGAGAGAGAGATAAAAGAGAGAGAGAGAGATAAAGAGAGAGATATAGATAAAGAGAAAGAGAGAGACATAGAGATACATATACAGAGATGCATACATATTACATATACATATGCATATTCATATGCATACATACATGAACACACGCATATAGTGTACACACATGCATACATGCACATACACATACACACACATCACATATACATCCACACAAACACACATATACATGTTTTAGGGTTAGGGTTTTAGGATTAGGGTTTTTGAGTTTTACACATATACACACATAATACATACACACATGGTCACATATACACATGCATACACACATACACCTACACATACACATACACATACACATACACATACACATACACATACACATACACACACATCATATAGACATACACACATATGCATGTTTTAGGGTTAGCTTTTTAGGGTTAATATTTTTGGATTTTACATAAATACACACATGCATACACAAATATACACATATACACATATAAACACATATGTGTATATGTGTCTAGGTCTTTGGGATTAAAGTTTTAGGGTTTTTACATACACATACACACACGCATACATAGATACATACACGCACATACATACACACACACACACACACACACACACACACACATACATATATATATATATATATATATATATATATATATATATATATATATATATATATATATATATATATATATATATATATATATATATATATATATATATATATATATATATATATATATATAAAAAGAGAGAGAGAGGGAGAGAGAGAGAGTCACACACACACACATGCATACACACATACACACACGTGACATATACATACACAAATATGCATGTTTTAGGTTTAGGGTTTTGGCTTTTACATATATACACACATGCATACACACATATACACATATGAACACATAATACATATGCACATACACATCTATGTACACATGCATACTCACATACACAGATACACACACATACATACACACACACACACACACACACATATATATATATATATATATATATATATATATATATATATACACACACATGCATGTATGTGACATATACATAAACACATATGCACATTTTAGGGTTAGGGTTTTAGGATTAGGGTTTTTGGCTTTTACATATATTCACACATGCATATACATATATACACATATAAACACATAATACATATATACATACACATATATATATACACATGCATACACACATACACACATATACATTTTTTAGGTCTAGGTGTTTAGGATTAGGGTTTTAGGATTTTTACATAGGTACACATATGCATACACACACATACACATATAAATATTCACATACACACACACACACACACATATATATATATATATATATATATATATATATATATATATATATATATATATATATATATATATATATATATATATATATATATATATATATATATACACACACAAGAATACACACATACACATGTTTTAGATCTAGGTCTTTTAGGATTAGCGTTTTAGGGTTTTCACACATGGAGACAAATATTTACACATATACAAATATACACACATAATGGATCAAGCCAACCGCTGGTATTACGGTGCATGTTGGGTGTTTGGAGCAATCACAAATGATTTGGGAACTCAGAGCAAGTCGCAAAAAGGTTTCAGAAATTTCAAACATTAATTGAAAACATAGTATACCAAGAAATATAACATAAATAACAATTCATCATAATTCTCTTCAAATAACGCAATCAGATTTCACAATATGATTTTTCTAAAGCATGAATGTTTTCTTTCAACTCGATCACTTAATTTCCTATCAGATAAAATAAACCCACATAATGATTGGTCAGCCTTTTACGTGATCCTTGTTGTGGTTCTAATGATTTGTATCAGATGAAATAAACCCACATAATGATTGGTCAGCCTTTTACGTGATCCTCATTGTGGTTCTAATGAAACCTTCAACTCAAGGTTGGGCAATAATTTCACATAATTGCATACTAAAGCGGAAGCCATGAATGGACCATAATCGGAGGCCAAAGTCAATTAAGCAAAACACATCCTCCACATTTCAACAA
The DNA here is from genome assembly GCA_020310875.1 of Ceratopteris richardii. Lineage (NCBI taxonomy): Eukaryota > Viridiplantae > Streptophyta > Polypodiopsida > Polypodiales > Pteridaceae > Ceratopteris > Ceratopteris richardii. Next base: position 34,273,341 of record CM035413.1, on the reverse strand, counting down.
CCACAACTTCAACGGGTTTTTCGTAAGTGAATGGTAATAGCGCATATTTAACTGTTTTTAGTATTTTAATTCATAGGTCATAATCTGGATTTCAACTATGAGAAACATGCAGAGAGGATAGCAAGCACATGATGCATTAGCGTTCTTTTTGTTTGGGTGAAAGGCTCTCATCATAACAACATAGCTCTCCTCGGAAAAAAACGTAGAATCAAGTTGTGTTCATAGAATTATGGGTAAGCCCATAACTTCAGAGCTAATTGTATATGAGGATACTATACTGATAGATAGCAGATTTCCCACATAGTATAAACTCGAAATTGTACGAATTCTTGCAATAAGGACGTAGACAATAACTGTACTATAGTTTTCACGTTCGATATTCACAATTATTAGCATGATATTTAATTATCATACTCGATAATATTTAATTATTAGCATGATATTTAATTATGAATAAACACAATAAAAACACGAAGTTGGGCACGCAAAAACAAATCACACTTCTGCAAAAAAAAAAGAATAATTCAAGTAAGTTGCTTCAGGTCTTCCATTTCCGTTTTTTATGCAAGCACCATCAGGGCGAAAAACGGCCAAAAAAGGGCCGTGTAAGGATTTCAATTAGTTGTGCTTAATCTCGATTAAAGTTGTCAACTCATTTTAAAAAAATCTGTGTAAGTGCATATAAAATGTATCTTGTGCAAATTATGAAGAGAGAGAAACTCGTGTGATAATCATGAAAAGTATGTGTGATATCTTATGCCTCAAAGTTTGTGCTCATCGGGCATCCATGAAAATTTGAATTTTCCTCTTGTTCACGGACCTATATAATGTGTGCTTATGCCATTTTGCACTTTTTTTACTCTAATTTCGATAGCAGGCTTGTTTCTCTCTTTCATGTCATTTTAGACACTTTCGTGTCACTCTTCGTAGTAGACCATGGAGAACCTCAACCCAAACACTCTCACTCACCTTTCAACCAGCCAAAATCATTGTGATAAGTTGCATATCAACATTGCAGTTAGTCATGAGTATGCAACGACAAGAAAGGTATGCCGAAGGGCTCTTCAACATTCTAAAGTGGTTGGATTGCAGAAAGAAGGCAAAAAACATATCGACATATGGGAAGATGGATTTGTTTATCCAATTGATCCACAAACTGGAAGGTATACCCCTTTTCATAATCTTCATGATCTAGTTAGACTTTTAGGAGAAACATGGGCATCCCTTCTTATGTAGAAGAAATATCGCAGGCAGTGGAAGCTACATTTCAAGATGGCGACTCACTTGTGTACACTGCTCCTACCACTTTTTTTCGGAGCCGTTATGTGGAGAGCTACACAAGCGACTGTTCTGTTTCATAACACCTGAACTGTCACGAGTTGGGACTCCATCAATCAGGTAATCACACTTCCTCTGCTTCGTCTACTCCCGTGATGATGATAGCGGCATCCGTTGAAGTAGTGCCCATCTATCTATGTACGTGCAGGAGCACTACGGCACCGTGCAGGAAGTGACCAATGTCGTCTACAAGGGTAGCACTGCAATCAAGTGCACGCAAGTCTACGTTCACAAGGCTATCGTTCACCTTTTCATTAAAAAATGTGAATCTCTACTTTCAGAAATGGGATTTCTTGGTGGTGATGTTCATCTAAGAAAAGATCCAAAGCTTCTACAAAATACAGGTAATGTACAAAAGAGCTTGGACTTTGGATAGCTTGGACTCAGAGGAGAGTTATCCAGAAGTACTGATTCATCCAGATTTTCAATCTAGGAAAATAACTGTCACAACAAATTGGAAATTTAGAAATGTAAGGGAGCTCCTAGAATACCTTAATGAGGCCCCATCATAGTTCATATTCTCAATTGATGATGCAATAGTTAACATTGGATCAGAGAAAACATTATCTTGCATAACTTGCGTGCCACCGAGGGTGATCAAGTTCCAACCCTTTAGATTGTAACAAGTCTCCTTCTTTAAGAAGATTTTTTTTCAAACTTCCATTGATTTTTCTTTGCAAGATGGTGACTAAGAATGTGACTGGTTACATCACTTCAATTATGTCTTTTTATGGACTATATTCATCTTGGCATTTTTTTGTTTAATTTCAAGATTGTGAGGAGGTTTCAATGGTGCAATGATTATACAGGAACTTGCATATGACAAAATGGATGGTATGACAAAATGGAAAAGATTGGATGACACGACCGATTCAAGCGATATGGACCATCCGAAATTATCTGATTGCCCATATCGCTTGCATCAGTCGTGTCATAAAAACTTCTCTATCCTCTTCACATTTAACTTTTCTGTAGGATGGTGACTAAGAATATGACTGATTACATCACTTCAATTATGTCTTTTTATGGACTACATTCATATTGGCATTTTTTTGTTTAATTTCAAGATTCTAATGAGGTTTCTATTGTGCAATGATTATAAAGGAACTTGCATGAGTAAATTCTAGGTGATTCAAGAATATAAACCAAGAAATTCTTACATAATATATCTCCCCTTTTAGAACCTTTTTCCATACTTCCATTGATTTTGCTTTCGCAGGATTGTAAGTGAGAATGTGACTCATTATATCACTTCAATTATGGCTTTTTATGGACTGTATTCATATTGGCATTTTTTTTTATTTCAACATTTTGATGAGGTTTCAATGGTGCAATGATTATACAGAAACTTGCATATGACAAAATGGATGGTATGAAAAAATGGAAAAGATTGGATGACATGACCGATACAAGCGATATGAGCCATCCAAAATTCTCCGATTACCCATATCGCTTGCATCGGTCGTATCATAAAAACTTCTCTATCCTCTTCACATTTAACTTTTTAACATGAATAAAGCAAAAAGCACCCAAAATAGACATTTTGATGATATAACCAATTCAATTTTTCTGGAACCATGCAATGAAGTCACTTTTACTTAGTTCTCAAGAGGATCAATTCAACATTACATTACTCAAGGCATATAAATATAGTTACAATGACCATCTTCCAGATGAAGACTGGCATAATTACATACAATTTGTACATCAATAAATCTTCCAACATATGTTGGTTACACATTAGATTACAATCTTACATTCCAAAAATATAAGGGCATATTGCATGTTCCATAATGGCATTTATTGCTCTCTCCTTGATCAAGGTGACCCAAGCATATGGATAGTCTGACAAGTTCAATTCAGGGTTGTAAACCTGCTTTCCAAGAACCTTACTGCATTTACAATCACTCTCGAGTCACATGAGGTGTTGTATTTCTGTAATGGCACATGTATTTGAATGTATCCAAACCTTTTTTCTTCTTTCAATGAAGGAATTCCTAGAATGTTTTGATCCATATGCATTTTGAGAAGCTTAGCAGCACTACAAGGTAAACTTAATTTTAGAATGGATGGCAAAGCTTTAAAATAGAACACAACAAAACGTATGGCGAGGCTTACACTTTGGAGTTTCCATGTTGTGATTGGAGAGAATTCCTTGCTGCCTTCTTTGTCCTAGCCATAACCTACAAAAAAAAGATTATTATCATTAAATAAATAGGACTTTTACTAGAGAAAAACAAATCATGGATCAGTAAGGATTAATATTAGAACATGGATCAATTACACAAAAAAAGATTACATCCTTCATATTTGCAATGTCTTGTACCCCTTTGGGCAATAAATATGTGTATCTATGTACATTTCATGAGTAATAAGCTTTGAAAAGAAATATATTTAATAGAAATAACTCGAAACACAAGCAGAAACAAAGCATGAGACACCACTAATCCAAGCGATTAGGGTCATCAAAGAATATCGGATGGGTCTAATCGCTTACATTGGTCCTAGTTGCTTGAATTGTTCATGTCCAAAGGAGGTCATCTTGAAGCTTAGATTACATGTGAACTTCTGTATCTTATTATTGGTTAAGAATTTTAAGAAAATAATGCAACCATTGCGTCTAGAACGTGGCAAAACCCTAAGATTGGCTGTCTATTTGCATGATTTTGATACCCGGAGGTCTTGATAAGCCTTTTTGTATTGATTTCCAGACACGACCGATGCAAGCGATTAGGCCCATCCTACATTTTCAGATGAGCCTAATCGCTTGCATTGGTCGTGTCTTACATTCATGCACAAATAGGCTCATCAAGACCTCTCAATATCAGAATCATGCAAATAGAAAGTCAATCTTAGGATTTTGGCACGTTTCAAATGCAATGGTATCATTAGTTTCTTGAAATTCTGAGCCAATAGTAAGATAGGGAAATTCATGACCGATGCAAGCGAAATAAGCCAACTTGCACAAAAAAGAGTTTAAAAGCTTGGAACAAATTTTAAACGCACAAAAACTAATTAAAAAAGCTTTCACAAAGCACTCAAGAAACATGACCGATACAAGCGATTAGGGTCATCGAGAAATCCTCGAATGTCCTTAATCGCTTGTATTGGTCGTGTTGTAAAAATTTGATCATGATGACCCTAAACCCTCACACAAAATGTGGTCTATGGAAAGTTTTGAAAAGCATGTAAAAACGCAAAGACAACGGCAAGTTGATGGTAGCAAGGAGTTTTATAAAAAATGAAAAAAGTGAATAGAGGAGCTTAAATAGGTCTCTAGGATGATTTGATCGTTGGTGACATGTGGCAATGTGTGATTGGTCCATGTCATCTAGCCGTTGCGAATCCCAACGTTACAATACCACGCGGCATTATTTCAGTGGGCCACGTCATCTAGCCGTTGTGATTCCCAACATCTTTTGCCATGTGGCACTCACTTATTGGTCCACGTCATGTTGACCGTTACCCGGTCCTTCTCGACTTTAAATACGGGTCCTGTTCACCATTTCACATTTTCAACCTTCATAGAATTTCTCTCTTCATCACCCATGCATACTTGTGCTACATACCCGATACGACTGATACAAGCGATTACACGCGTTTGACCTACCTTTGACTAGCTTATTTCGCTTGCATCGGTCATGAACTTCCCTATCTTACTATTGGCTCGGAATCAAGAACCTAATGCTACCATTGCATCCGGAGGAACATGCCAAAACCCTAAGGTTGACTGTCTATTTGTATGATTCTGATATGGAAAGGTCTTGATGAGCCTATTTGTGCATGAATCTAGGACATGACCAAAGCAAGCGATTAGGCTCATCTGAAAATGTTGGATGGGCCTAATCGCTTGCATCGGTCGTGTCTGGAAATCAATACAAAAAGGCTTATCAAGACCTCTGGGTATCGAAATCATGCAAATAGACAGTCAATCTTAGGGTTTTGACACATTCCGGATGCAATGGTAGCATTATCTTCTCCAAATTCTTAACCAATAATAAGATACAAAAGTTCACATGCAATCTAAGCTTCAAGATGACCTCCTTTGGAGACAACCAATTCAAGCGATTAGGACCATCCAAGCTTCCTTGATGGGCCTAGTCGCTTGAATTGGTTGTGTCCAATCAAGTATCATATTTATAGCTATATGAATGAATGCTCCATATAGAACAACTAAATGTGTTTATAAATATTATTTTCAACATTAATTATATGTTTCTATAAAGTTAAGGATGATAAATCAAACATGACTGATGCAAGCGATTATGCCCATCGGATATTCTCTGATGACCCTAATTGCTTGGATCGGTCGTATCTCATGCTTTGTTTCTACTTCTGTTTCTAGTTATTTCTATGACTTTAAAAGACCTTTTACTTTTTCTAACCTAGATTTTCAATTTTTTCCACAGATATCTATATTGGATGAAAACTACATTGGGAGGGGGAAGGGAACAAGGAAAACCATAGAGAAGAAAGGAAAGACAAAGATGGATATTCATTCAGTGATCCACTATCTTCCAAAATTGAATCCAAAATTATTTTGTGTTATTCATAAGCAGTATAGTGAAGAGGCAGATTTTTCAATATTCTCCTTGAGGACTCTTTCAAGATACATGGGTTTAACTTCAATACCCTTTAATGCATACAGAGTTTTTCTACTTGAAAGAACATGTGCATTAAGAATTTTTGGATATGCCCCAGGATTCAATGCTTCAAGGGCAGGCTACTTCCTTTGTTACTCAAGCTATGCAATGGCTGTAGGGGTGTCATATGTTCAAAGTATTATTGTCTACAGGAGAAAAGAGTACCTCAGATATAGAGGAGATGTTCTAGAGACAAGTTCATTCAAAAGGCTCAAGAAGGATTAAATATATTTCTTTTCAAAGCTTATTACTCATGAAATGTACATAGATACATTGTAATATATTTATATGCCTTGAGTAATGTAATGTTGAATTGATCCTCTTGAGAACTAAGCAAAAGTGACTTCATTGCATGGTTCAAGCAAAATTGAATTGTTCCTATCATCAAAATGTCTATTTTGTGTGGTTTTTACTTTATTCTTGTTGAAAAGTTAAATGTGAAGAGGATAGAGAAGTTTCTATGACACGATCGATGCAAGCGATAGGGGCAATCAGAGAATTTCGGATGGCTCATATCGCTTGTATCGGTCGTGTCATCCAATCTTTTCCATTTTTTCATACCATCCATTTTCTCATATGCAAGTTCCTATATAATCATTGCACTATTAAGACCTCATCAAAATATTGAAATTAAACAAAAAAAATTGCCAATCAGAATATAGTCCATAAAAATCCATAATTGAAGTGATGTAATGTGTCACATTCTTAGTTACCATCGTGCAAAAGAAAATCAATGGAAGTATGGAAAAAGGTTCTAAAAGGGGAGATATATTATGTAAGAATTTCTTGGTTTATATTCTTGAATCACCTAGAATTTACTCATGCAAGTTCCTGTATAATCATTGCACAATAGAAACCTCATCAATCTTGAAATTAAACAAAAAATGCCAATATGAATCTAGTCCATAAAAAGACATAATTGAAGTGATGTAATCAGTCACATTCTTAGTCACCATCCTGCAGAAAAGTTAAATGTGAGGAGGATAGAGAAGTTTTTATGACACGACCAATGCAAGCGATATGGGCAATTGGAGAATTTCGGATGGCCCGTATCGCTTGTATCGGTCGTGTCATCCAATCTTTTCCATTTTGTCATATGCAAGTTCCTGTATAATCATTGCACCATTGAAACCTCCTCCCAGTCTTGAAATTAAACAAAAAATGTCAATATGAATATAGTCCATAAAAAGACATAATTAAAGTGATGTAATCAGTCACATTCTTAGTCACCATTCTGCAAAGAAAAATCAATGGAAGTTTGAAAAAAAGCTTCTTAAAGAAGAAGACTTGTTACAATCTAAAGGGTTGCAACTTGATCACCCTGGGTGGCAGGCAAGTTATGCAAGATAATGTTTTTTCTCTAATCTAATGTTAACTATTGCATCATCAATTGAGAATTTGAATTGTGATGATGCCTCATCAAGGTATTCTAGAGCTCCCTTACATTTTTGAATTTCCAATTTGGAGTGACAATTATCTTTCTAGATTGAAAATCTGGATGAATCAATACTTCTGGACAACTCTCCTCTAAGTCCAAGGCTATCCAAAGTCCAAGCTTTCTTTTCCACCTTTTGTTGAATGATCAAGAGCATCCCAATCTAATGAAGAGATGCAAGGACCAGGAGAATGTATAAGATTTCCATAAGAGCTCCTCCCTAATGGCACCTGATAATATGCAAAATGGACAAATAACTCTGTGCTATTGAAAACTTGAGCGGATTTGTCTGCATACATAAGCTCTGCATATTCCTTACGAAGAACTCTGAATGTTCGTGTTAAACATTCAAGAGGTTGCCACTCTAAAATATTGGAAGGAAAAATATCTGCAATGCAAAAACATATATGTTGTTATACAAAACCAACTGAAATGATAGACGATCATTGTAAAACTTCACTTACAGTACAAAGGGAATTGCATATGCTTTTCCAGAACAAGATCCTTAGCGTTGTACACATGTTGTACTCTTGCAAACCAACTGCATCTCTTCAATTTGAAACTAAGAATATGTTCCCTGCAATGGTTTCTTGTGTCGTCTCTTTTAGCATGCTTCACTTTATGGGCACCTCTATAGCTAGGAAGCATAGTTACTCATTCATTTAACGTCACAGAAAGAGGTTTCCATAAAGAATCCTCTCTTCTGTTGTAAACCTCACATGAGGTTACACGACTGGAAGGATGACAAGAAGAAGAAGCCATTAGAATCGAGAAGAAGAAGAATGCTCAAAGTGAGAAACCGACATTCACAAACTTTGCCAACATTTATAGATAAAAAGGCTTTGTACACGTGGAAACTTTTGATTTGATGTAAACCCTGTCCCCGAATGACCATGGAATTTCGTGAACCCAAAAATATTTCGTAACTTCAAAAATCATTTCCTTCTTGGAACTTTAAAGATATGCATTGTGTGATGTGCAAAAATATCTTTTTTTGCATCAAACCAAGAAATTGTACACTGAATACAAGAATCTTCATCACTTTCGCGGTGCTTTTAGATCATATTCTCTTAAAAAAAGAATTTCTTCATACGGTTAAAGGAGACAACAATGTTATATTCTTGTACACATGGAAAGACTCTATTTTGCAGTATACATTTGGCAGCTAGTCGAGTTTTTCATGCACGTACCAAGCATATCGAAGTTCATTACCATTATGTTCGTGAGAAGGTAGTTTCAAAAGAGATCAACATTTCTTTTATATGTTCAAAAGATCAGCTTGCAGATATGATGACAAAAGCTCTTTATGGAACAAAGATACAAAGATTCAAACAATTGGTTGGATTACTAGAATATTCAAGCAAAGAATGAGGGGGAGAATGTTGCGCATCTCTTCTTTATGATCTATTTTCATCAATAACCATTCTTTTAGCACTTTAATTATTATCCAAAACTTTTGTAAAAATCATAATCAGCCGTGATCATTGCTTTATAGTTTTTAACTTCAGCCATTATTTTTATAAAAGGGTCATTAAAAGTTGACCACTCTTTTAGTGCTTTAAAATAGCATCCATTATTTTTGAGAAAAATTTGTTGAGCAACTTTTTAGTTATTATCCATTCCTTTAGTACTTTAAATATTCTTCACTACTTTTGTACAAGAAAATCATTGGCACATATTCATTCCCAAAACTCTATATAAAGAGCTTAGGAATTCATTTTTGTACAGAGTTGTTGATACTCCATCATTGTGATTAAAGAGACATTTTTTTTGTACAGAGAACTACTCTTCTTTTGTCTAGTCTTGTGAATCTACTCTGCTCTATCCTCTTCGCAGTCTATGCTATTCTCTACTTCCCTTCTAAGAAAAATGCATCTGCTTAAGAGGATAAAAGATAGCCTTTTTCTATGGTAAATGTCATGTTCATTTTATTTACCCTTTTGTTCATACAACTAGGTGTATTAATTTGGTTCAAGAGGTACATTTCTACATCTCATAATGAACCTATGACCTCAATCAAAATGGTCTTATCTTTAAGGCTTATCCTAATGTTTCCTATTGGATCTTGAGTCTATTTTTTATTTTGGCCATTAGAGAAAATTCTCAATCGGAGTTAGCTCTCACTGTCCCATACCAGTGAGTTCTTTCTTCAATCCATAAAATCGCATCCTTAATGTTTCCATATATATATATATATATATATATATATATATATATATATATATATATATATATATATATATATATATATATATATATATATATATATATATATATATATATATATATATATATATATCCTTTTCATGCTCTTTGATTATTTACCATGATCATGAATTCCATCTTGGGATTCTTGGCATCATAATCACGAGAGCAAAAACTAAGGTTTCTTAATCTAATGCCAATTAATTCAAAGGTCTCTTTAGGTTGACCTTTGAACTTTACAAAGGGTTTGATCTTTCTTTTCTTAAATACTAATGTAGGCCACTTTAATTATCCAACCATAAAGGTTTTGATATATTTGACCAAGTTAGGTCACTTGGCTTTCTCAAAATTCCTCTAACTCATTTAACATGAGATAAGATCAAGTCTTTTATCTTTTAGATCCCTTTTTTCAATGATATTTACCCATGGGATTTTCTTGGGATCTTCAACTCATACCTTCATGAGTTGATATCCTAGCTTAAGTCTTCAACATCATGTTGATTCTCTTCAAACTATTAACTATTCTCCTTTTAGGGATCAACAATTATATGTCACCATATTGACTTAAGCAAGTTGTCATGCTTAGTGTTCCAAACTCTGGATCCATCTTTATTCATTCTCAAATACCCTACTCTAAATATGCTTCAAGTCCTTGCCTGCCTTACCTTAGTTTACTTGTGAAAATGGAATTCTTTAATGAATTCCCTTCTTACATATCTGGTTCTTACTGTGTTTGAGATTTAACTCAAACACACTTGGATACTTGGACATCCAATGTACTCCTTAACTTTCATGAAAGATTTAAGGAATATCTTTTGCTTAGAGGTATCATATTTTTTTTTTAACATAAAGGAAGTTCGGCAATGGCCTACTCTCCCGGACTTGAATTAAATTAAGAAACAAAGGTACAATAGAAGGGGTTTAGTGCCCACGGGACCCCCCAAATCCCACAAGGCAGGGGAAGCTTGATTGAATCCTAGGTTGCATTACAGAGAAGGTTAATCACTCTCTCATCGCCCTCATGCGGGGCCCACTTGGGTTTGAGCTTGTTGTTGATCAAAATGAGGACTTGATGGTGCCTGAAGGGGGGGGATTTCTTACTGTTAACAATCCTTTTGCCTAGGAGGAATAGTGATTTCTCAATCGACCACTCCCTGGGGGGATCGCCGAAGTTGAGAGCACACCTCTCCCGCCAAATTTTCCACAGGACTTCCCCTCTGATGGCGTTCCAGAGTGTCGCAGAGCAGCCGATCGCTTCTCCCAAAAGGACTTGTTTCCAACTAAGCTGTTTTTGAAGTCTGGTTTTCATTCCAACCGTCTGCCAGATTCTGTAGGAGTTGGGGCAGGTGAGGAAGATGTGTGGGACATCTTCGATAGCCCGGTGGCATCACTTGCACCAGGGAGGGATCCCACAAAGTTTGTTAGCCTTATGGTTGGACCAAATACCTCGATGAAGAATTTGCCATAAGAGAACAGATTTCTTAATCTCTATAAGGGGGTGCCAGATGCCCATGAATTTCATGTCCCATCGAAGCCGCGTCCAAGACAGGCACCACTTCTTGTTGAGGCTGATCTCGAGGTCAGCCGTTTCTTTGATGTTCGGGATTTTGAGTAGGCTATTTCCATTGTGCCATTTGAGACCAAGCGAGTTCGGTGTGTCGTTTCCCATGAGAAGGCGAGTCTTGTGACGATCCCATGCGAGGCATCTGCTTTGCAGAGTGTTCCATTCTTCGTGGAGATGTTTATACGAGGGTCAATATCCTCGAAGTTGATCCAGCTGTTGGTGTCCTGTTTCCAGAGGTGTTTCCATTTTTTGAATCCTTTGTTCCATAACTTCTTGGCATTTTGAATGTTCCACGATTCCACACTCCGGATGCCGTGTATCGGAAACCAGATGGAGTCGTTTTGTCTAATTCCGGCCGCCCACTTCCAGTCCTCACTAATTCTTGTGAAGCTTTTGACTTTGTTCCAGCCCTTCCAAAGGGAGCACACGAGATTGGAGCCTTTCGGGGAGACGGGGATGATACCTTTCTTCCCTCCTTTATGGAACCTTTCTTCCCTCCTTTAAGGAGATTTCATCCTTGAAAACTATAGGAAATTGATGTTGATTTAGTTTCCTATCCAAATGGGAGGTTCATTTATGCTAAGTCCTCGATTGGAAAAAGCTCTTCAATATCCTTGAGCTTAAGCTTCCATTATCCTTAAGTTCAGTGTCCCATACCACTGAACCCACTTAAGTGACATTGTAAACCTAGACGTCCCACACCATCCGATTTACAAAATTCTCATCTTAGTGTAGAAAAATTTAGCTCTTACTCAAGGATTAAACTCCATTCATTTTAGTCCTATCAAATATAATCAAAATCTTTGTAAGTTACATTCTTACAGAGTCTTGATTTGTCTTTTGAAAAGACTTTGAAAATTGAGCTTTCATTGAACTATTTCCTTGATTGGATGCAGTCAAATTTATCTTTGTTTATGTCATTTGATAATAGAGCTAGTATTCTCATACTAGATATCATCTATTGACATAAGTAGGCATTTGTATCAAAGGATATAGTCAATCATAAGCTTTGCTAAATGGTTACCTTTTTAACCATGTTGATAAATTGCTTTTTTACTCATAGAGCAGATTTTGGAGTAGAAGTATTAAGATTTTCTTTCAACCCTTGAATCTTCCTCTTCTCTACATATGCTTAATGAGTTACAACTCTTCACTCTTGAAGCAATTTTCTCGAAGCTCCAAATGGATCCTACCTCTTGTCAATGAAGTAAGAAGCTTATTGGGGAAGAAATGAATGCTTAAAAGGGTAAAATGGTTCAACTATTTTTTCCCTAATATGTCATTTAAGGACATTCTCTTCCCCCTTTAAGTGTGATCATTGTCCTCAATGATCAGATGTTGAAGTTCCTTTGAACTTCTTAACATCGTTCACAATGCAAAATTATCCCATGTATGTAGGGTCTCATTTAAGCTTCTAGTTTCTCCTTTGGATTTTTCAATCCATGTTCTTATTACTACCATTTATGGTTTAATAAGAAGAGAAACTTGTTGGATTTAAAGCTTAAGTGCTTGGCCTTGTTGATCAAGCATGCCATGGGTATTTTGGAAGTTGGGGGTCCATAAGTAGGACTCGAAGTTTAAAGTTCCTCTTCCTAAGTTGAATTTTGCTGGCTTTTGAATTAAGCCAACATATAAAAAGCATAAAAGTTAATGGACATAATCTCAGCACACCATTAAACTTTTATGCTTTGGACTTCATATGAAGAAGTCATTTTTCTATCTCAAAACTTTAAAATTACAATACTTGATTTCTCTCTCATGTCCTATTAACCCATGCATATGTGATTCAATCCATGCACCATAGTGTATACCAAAAACATTCTCATCTTTTCTTGAAGATGTTTAGCATGCATAAGGTCCAAAAATTGAACCCTTCTTTAAAGCATGCATGGAATTCACATATAGAACTCCATTTAAGTGCAGAAGATCTATATTGATTGCATGCTTCCATTTAAGTTCATGCCATGCTTGTTAAATATTCCATGTACATTTTTTAACAACCTTCATTTGGGGATCCCATTCTATGCTAATGATGAAAGTTTGTCTATTCTTCTATGCTTTAAAGGTACCACTCCAATAAGTAAATTCATGCATCATTTTGAGTGCATGTGGATCTCATGTATTTCATTTAAAATGCATTCTTTCATGCATATTCTAGCATGGAAAACAAATATGAAAATAACACTTACCTCGGACATCAAAGCTACGTCCTTCCTTTGATCCCTTGTATGGTGAGGCTTCCCTATTGGGATACTTTCTTCTTGAGGTTGCAAGCTTGGACCGTCATGACATCCCAACCTTCAGTATCCTTCATTTGAAATCTATTGGGTTACACCCGCACAAGTTCGGACCCTACAACTGATGCCTCTCTAGACTACAATTCACATGGTGTGACCATGAGATTTTCAAGCTAGGCTCTTTTCGGTTTGCTTCTCACTATTCTTCATAATATTTTGATGCTCCACACAGAACTCCATGCTTGAAAAGAATGGATCTCAAAGCCTCGCTTATGAGTGTGTAAGATGACCATATCCAAAACTATGCGCTTTATATAACAAATCGGGCCAAGCACGCATGACAGAACTACAAAGTGACTGCTATGTGTGTGAACTGCCAAATGTATACATAATACAATCCAATAGCAAAGATTTTTTCCAGGTCTACTATATAAATAAAATGCGTTAGCTAATACTTAGCACAACAGTTGACGACGCGATGGCCTACTCCATAGCTCCTGAGTCCTGACTTCTCGCCTTTGATTTTGTGCATGATGGGACAATTTCTGCCCATTGTTCTCATCTCTCAGCCGCCTTTCTGGTGGTTGAGAGGTTCTCTTGTATTTATTCAAGAATCAAAGTGAGTGGTCAGCGCTTACGTACCTCTCTGATAGGAGTTAATGAGCCCCACACTAGTACGAGTCCTTTTCAAGCTAAAATCTACACTTGAATCTCTCAATAATCAGACGTGAATGGTCATGCTATGAGTTCACGAAGAGAACTTGGTTGGAATACCAATGTTGTAAAACAAGCTACTAAAGAATAAACTACCTCGCAAGACTACACAGATGTTGGGAATTGAACTCACGACCTCCCGGTTAGGAGTGCGATGGGCTAACCACTTGCCCCAAAAGCCATGGTTGAGGATTACTTCCTAATCCTCTCTCTTAAGGCGTGGTTCAACCATCTCCTACTAGGATTATGTGACATTCCTTCCCCCTTAGACTGAGCATTGTCCTCAATGCTCACTTGTGGACCCTTCTAACTCTTGGACCCACTTTCCATGCATGAGTGCTTCCACCAACCTCAAACTCCAGCACATGGACCAAATTTGGACCTATCCCACCCTCTGTGGGTGCCCAAATGCCCATGCGCCTTCATTCAAGGCCAGTTTCACACTCACCACGGATAAGCGCTTTTTCCAAGTGCCCACGAATGAGGCGCGACCTCTATCTTGCCCAATTTCTCAACTAGGCTCTGATACCAATGTTCGGAATTGAACTCACGACCTCCTGGTTAGGAGTGCGATGGGCTAACCACTTGCCCCAAAAGCCATGGTTGAGGATTACTTCCTAATCCTCTCTCTTAAGGCGTGGTTCAACCATCTCCTACTAGGATTATGTGACAACAGACTACTAGCTTAGACCACTGACATACAGAGAGAGTATGTATCCACCCATCCAACTCCACCCATATATATACCTCTATTCCAAGGGGGTACATGTCCTTCAGATTGGCCAAGTGTCCAGCCAAGTGTCCCTCATGTGGACACTTTCCCAAGGGTGATCAGATGCCTTCTAATTTCCCAAGGTCTATCACATGCCTTCTAAATTAAATGAGGATTCTTCTCTCATGTACACACAAGGTGGCTCCTAGAGAAGCTTCTCCCAAGACTAAGGTTCCCACATCTTAGGATAAATCAAGGCTAAGGTTCTAACCATTGAATTGGGAGCACATATGAATAAATACCTCAAGGGTTAAAACCAAGGGTTTCATGCAAAGGTTCAAGGCATGTTCCAACGGTAATTCAAGGGTTGGACCAAAGCAAACATACATCATATTCTATCCTTTAGAATCCATATGTTTAACCTTTTGAACCCATGAATTATACAACACTATATCTTTCTTAGACACTACAACAAACTCGAGAACTTTCCAAATATCAATAATAGGTTCTAGTATTGATGTACCCTTGATGAATCTTTTTTTTCCTCCCTAAGTCGTCTCTTCAAGGGATAAGAAATTGTATTACAGATTACTTTTGCAAGAATCTTGTACCCTGTTTGAAGCATCATGATAAGGTGCTAGTTTTCAATACTATTCTTGTTACCTTTTCTATGGATAATCTTGATGACAGCATTCTTTAGGCATTCAGGAAGGGTGCCAAAAGCTAAAGACTCTTACCAAACCAAGTCCAATGAGGTGTTTGCCACCTGTCTGAAAGAAAGACATAAAAAACTGTTTGTGAGGTCACCAAAACCCGAGCTTTTCCCATTGGGGAGCATAATGATAACTTCAAGAATATCATTATCTAAAATGGGTGCGTCAAGGAGAGACTTCAGATTGTGCAGTATTCTCGAGCGTGAGACCCTCCTTTTGTGGGGATAGAGAGGCATCAAAGCCCTGGGCAGATTAGAAAAATGGTCCACAATAATAGCATTGTTTTCTTCTTCCTGTTTGCATTCAATCCCATTACTACCTATCAAGAAGGGGATAAAGTCTCTAGTTTGGTTACTCTTCAGGATGCCACACATCTCTTTAGTTGGTTTGTCTACCCTACCCACCTACCAATCTTTGAAGTATATTTGCAAGTTTTTCCTGTGAATTCCTTTTGATTTTGCGTAGCCCTGTCTGGTATTGGTAGCTCCTTTTTTTTCACCACCCCCTCAAGGCACTAGAGCCTCCATTAGAGTTTCTCTCTCCACCTTCACCTACATTGTGAAGCATCTTGTGAGTCTTGACCAAAATTTTATGAGACTTCTCAACCGCAACCCTCCAATATTTGGCTAGTGAAGCACTATTGGTGAATGTTGAGTTCCATACCAAGGTAGTCTCCTAATCGATAGAGGGAGGGGAGAAAGCCATCAGGCAAGCATGAAACCAAGGTGCTTTTTTCAATTTGGTTATCGGCTTAAAAGTTTGAATAATAAGGTAGTGGTCCGATATGGCGAGGTCAATGTGTTGAAAGATATTGGGTTGGCCCCATTTATAGATAATTGTCTATGCAATATAGCTTCTGTTGAGTCTTGCTTTCCTCAAGACATCCCCAGATTGGAGGTTCAACCAAGAGAAGCCATTCGTATCCTTAGTCTCCACAAGGTCCAGGTGGAGCTTGATTTTGTTCTAGATATCTTTCTCTTGACCATCAATGGTATGCACCTTCTTGTCCCACCAATCCGAAGGGTATTCCACCATGTTGAACTCCTCGCAAAGCATCACATTGAAGGGAAGTGAGTCCAAAGAGACCCAAGTGTCAATCCATTCCTACTCCCTATTTGGGGCATACATGGAGACCATGGTGAATTGGAAGGGTCTTCCAAAGGAAGCAACTATACAACGATGTTTCTGATCCTAGTAAAAGTTGACACATCTACTTAGCCAGAAGTTATTTATTCCAATAGTTGTGCCACTTGCACCCTGGGATGAGAAGTGGTAACCCATTCATGGGTTGAAGAAATGCATTGTCAGGATGAAATCCCCCAAGAAGTGTGCAACAGGAACTTTTTTTCAATTTTATTTCAGTGATTTTATGATAGTAATGTATTGTTCTCACTGCAAGAAGATGATAAGATTTATGCATTGTTTGAGTTTTATGCATTGTTTGAGTTTTGGATGAATTGATTATTTATGTAATGAGAAACCATGCTCTTTCTATACATTAGGCATGCATGTTTGTAAATAGCTCACTAACCTAACTCTAAAACCCTAAAACCTAGGGTTTGAACCCTTAGAAAACCTAAATTAACCCTTGAAAACCTAGCTTTGACCCTTAGAAACCCAAGGATTTTAGTGAATGTGTAAATAAACTCATTGATTATGGTGCTTGACCTTAATCATAGGCAAAACCTAACTTTTCCTCATTGAAACCATAACTTGGAACCTTAGAACTGTCACTTATCCTAAGTTTAACCCTTTAATTTAACTAAATCTTATACATAGGTGTGAAGCCAAACTTTAGTCTAAAAAATAAAAAGGAAAAAAAGAAATAAAAATAGAAAAAGAAAAAATGTAAAAATTAAAAAGAGAAAATCCAAAATAGAAATAAAAGATGGGATTTTCCAAAAGAAGAAAAAGAACATGGAAGAAGATTCAAAAAAATAAAAAGGATCAATACAGAGATTAGAATATTCTAGAGAGAAGTCCTAGGGGAAACCTATATATAGGTGCCCCATGCTCATTTGGTTTTCCCCAAGGATTTTCTCTCCACGTATGCTCCTTACTTTTCCTTGTCCATTCAAATTTTTGTTCATGCTATCTTGTTTATGCTTTACGAATATGATAATCATTTACTCTCCATGATCATCTTCTCTAAACCTCATCTCTGGCTATCATGCCAAGAGAGGGAAGAGAGAGAGACAGAGAGAGAGAGAGAGAAGAAGAGAGAGATCAATGGAGAGGAAGGAACAAATTGAGAGAGAGGAGATGGAAATGAAGGACTTGCCGAGCATGACATTTCAGGTACTAGGAACCGTGGTACCCCAAAGAAAGAGGTCCATGCAGGCTACTTCACTTGGTTAGGTCCTACCCATGAGGATCACATCCTAGAGGAGAATGTTGGAGTTAGACGTCTGCGGAAGCACGCGAACAACACAAGGAAGAAGAAGAAGCTTGGAGCACAACACAGAATATTGAATGTATTATTAGAGAATGTCCAAAGATAAGTAGCCCATTAGGGAGATATGCATATATACAAGCCGGGGGAGAAAAACCTCCTAAAGAGGGAAAAAAGTGCCCCAGCGGTCCTAGTGTGTTCACACACATCACTACCTAAATATATCAACAAATCCCCCCTCCGAGTGATGCGGTGAAGAAGGAGCTGGCACTCATGTATAAGGAAGTGCCAAGCTATGTGGAAATCACTCCACAAAAGGAAGTAAGCCCAAAGCTTTGCGAAAAGCTTCAAACTTCTCCCTAGGCAGAGCCTTTGTGAAAAGGTCTGCAATGTTCTCCTACGTGGGCAAATATGCCAAGCTGATCTCCCCAGTAGAGAACCTCTCCCTGACATAGTGATAATGCACCTCAATGTGCTTAGTGTGAGCATGGAACACATGGTTCCTCGCAACTGCCAATGCGCTCTAACTGTTAGTGAAGATGGTGGTGGCAGAAGTCTGACCAACACCCAAATCAGCCATAAGGCGTCTGAGCCACACACACTCAACTGTCGTTGTGAAAGCTGCCCTATACTCAACCTCACAACTGGAAGTGGCCATAGTAGGTTGCTTCTTGCTCAACCAACATTTACATGAGCTACCAAGCATGAAGCAAAAGCCACTAGCGGACACATGAGTGTCATAGAAACCAGTCGCATCAGAGTCAGAAAAAGCATGCAAATCTGGCGGTAGTGATCCCCCCTTGGGATAAAACAACCCAAGTAGCCGAGTACCACTCAAGTAGCGAAAGATGTGCTTAACCACCTGCCAATGCTTGACTCCTGGCAATGCATAAACCTGCTCATCTGTGAGACAACAAACTGAATATCTAGCCGAGTAATGCACAAGTAAATCAAGCATCCAACAACCTACTGATAGAGAACAACATCAAATGCATCTCCAGCATCATGAAGACTCAATTGTAAACCTATCTCCATAGGAGTGGCAATAGGCTTACAGTCTTCAAGGCCAAAATGTTGCAAAACTCTGTCAATATATTTCATTTGACACAAAGCAATTCCACCATCAACTTGCATAAATTGAATGCCAAAATCGTGATGCAAATGCCCCAAATCAGACATCTCAAATGAGGCATGCAAATCAACCTTAAAATTAGGAATATGCTTCTCAATAGGACTAGTGAGCAGCATGTTGTCAACATAGACAATAATGATCAGAAGCACATCATTAGCACGCTTAACATATAAGGTGCTTTCAGTTGGACTGTTCTCAAAACTATGTGGAACCACATAGGCATGTATCTTCTCATACCAAGCACGTGGTGCTTGCTTTAAACCATATAATGCCTTCTTTAATCTACACACCTGGTTTTCATGCTCTTTCTGCACAAAGCCACGAGGCTGAAAAACATACACTTCTTCATGCAAGTTACCATTCAGAAATGTTGTTTTAATGTCGAACTGATGTACATTCCAACCATGATGGGCTACAAGTGCACAAATGCTCCGAACAGTAGTCATAAGGCATGTAGGTGCAAAGGTCTCATCAATATCAATGCCTCTTTCTTGCACATAACCCTTTGCAACAAGCCTAGCCTTATACCTGTCAACTATACCATCAGGTTTATGCTTCAGCTTATATACCCACTTAGTGCCAATGTCCTTCTTTCCAGGAGGCAAGTCACATAAAGACCATGTACCATTCTTCATTATAGCATTATATTGAGATTGCATAGCAGCCATCAAACTTCCTGAATTTTGTGCTTCATCAAAAGAAACAGACTCATTCTCATCACAGACACTACACGTAGCCATAGCATAGCAATCTAATGCAAAGGAGGCACTATGAGAGCCTAAACGAGTACGATATGACAAAGATGCATCTAATTTGCTATCACGCAAAGTGTGCACCAACCATTTTGGCATAGTTTTTGCCTACTGATTATCAGCTGTCTCATCAACAAGTGCATCATGTAACTCTGCATCAGAATTGGAATGATGTGCATCATCATATGAAACTTGCAAAGGCTAAGAAGTTGCCTCATTAGGACCAGCACTAGACTGTCCAACTGTAAATAGAGGCATCAAAGTATCATACATGTCTTTGGAGCTAACAGATGTCTCCTTCGTACATGAAAGCAATGGCTGAATAGCATCTTCCACAAAGACAACATCACGGCTAACCAGAATGTGTTTAGTCTGCGGATGATATAGACGATAGCCTTTACTTTTAGAACTGTACCCCAACAAAAATACATTTTACTACCTTATCATCCAATTTTCTGCGATGTTGTTCAGCCACTAGTGCATATGCCAAACAACCAAAAACATGCAGATGAGCAACAGACGACTTGCGGTCATGCCAAGCCTCATATGGAGTGATAGACTACAACGCTTTAGTGGGATACCTATTCAGTACATATGCTGCACACATGATAGCCTCAAGCTAGAAACTATGTGGTAAAGCCTAACTTTTGACCATGCACCTCGCCATCTCCATGAGTGACCTGTTCTTTCGTTCAGCAACTCCATTCTGTTGACGTGTATACGGCACTGTACACTAGTGTTTTATCCCATGTTCAGCCAAAAATTCATTCAAATTAGAAGACATATATCCCCCCCCCCCCCCCCGATCAGAACGGAGGGTGCTCATTTTACATGCTGACAGATTTTCAGCCAAAACCAAAAACTGTTTAAAGCACATGAACACTTCGGAATTTGCTTTGAGTGGATATACCCATGCATGCCTGGAAAAATTATCAATGAAAGTCACGAAGTAAAGGTAATTTCCAAAAGAGGGTGTCTGCATAGGACCACAAACATCACTATGTACAAGCTGCAATTTCTGTGTAGCCCGAACTGAACCATCTTTTGGAAAGGAGGAACGTTGCATTTTGCCCAAAATACCACCTTCACATACGTGTTTTCTAGGTGACTCAAGCTTGGGCAAAGAAGACACCATATCATATTTCTACAAGCGTAGCAAACTAGCAAAATTCATATGACCAAAGCGTGCATGCCAAAGCTTTGCATCTGACATAGCCTGAGAATCATGTATTGCACATGCCAAATCATTCACAAATCTTTCATAGTCTATGAGGTTATAGAGCCCATGACATAAAATGCAAGAAGCAATAATAACATCGCCATTTGACAAATTATGAATTGTACATCTGTCATGAACAAATTTCACAACCAAGCTAATCTTGGCTAATGCAGAAACTGATAATAGATTCTTCTTGATCCCTCGCACAAATAGAGCATCAGACAAGGTGAAAGAACTACCATCAGCAGTAGTCAGAATGATCTTAACAACTCCCATAACAGGATAAGAGGAGTTGTTTGCGCATGTGACAGTGTTCCCTGTAGGAGTAGGCTCGAGTGAAGAGAAGAAACTCCGCTGTGAGGTAATATGTTTGGTCAGCCCACTGGCAAAGTACCAAACATCTGAGTCTACTACAGACATGCACTGCTCATGAGAAGATGGGTCAAAATTGCAAACAATAGTAAACACCCATTCTTCTTCCTGCATAAGATTAGCAGACTCTGTTTTTGGTGTAGAGGCTTCTGCAACAACCATTCCAGCCTCCTTTTTCTTTGCCTCTTTTGCAGCCAATTTTGGAAAGTTCTTTATGATATGATCATTCCCTTTATAGTACTTACAAAATAATTTCTGCTTTTCTGATCTCTTCTCATCTTTATCTTCCTTCTTCGAATATGCAGAATTAGCAGATTTCTGCTTACTAGTTGAAGAGCTCCATTTTCCTTTGCTCTTCTGACTAGCCAAGAAAGCTTGATCGGCAACTCACATAATGGACCTATTTTGCCTGGACTGGTCTTCCTGCAACAAAATAGAGACTAACTCCTCAAACGATAAGGCATTTGGATTGCCTTTCATCATCAACCGGAGAGTAGAAGCAAAACTCTAATATGAATCAGGAGGACAATTCAGAACAGTCTACACAAGTGAGCTATCTGATATAACCTCATCAGCAGAAATCAACTATTCCTTCCAGTCTTTGATCTTCGTTAGGAAACTATCCATAGACTCACCTTCATTCATGTGCTCACTCTCCAACTGTTTTCAGAGGTAAGCAACACGAGCCTCATTCCTAGCTTGGTGCAATGTGGTTAGTGTATCCCAAGCATTCTTAGTTATTCTACAAGAGCGAATGTGAGGACTAATGGCACGTTTGACAAAAAAAGCTATCAATCCATGTGTCTGGTCATCTCTGCCATCCCAACGAATCTGCTCTACAGTAGGTGTAGCAGAAACAACAACACGAATAGGAATCTATGGAATACCATCTTCGTCACCGTCTTCATCAGCTCCAGCACTTGTATTTGTAGTACTTGTAGTCAGAGGTGTAACAGGACTTCTTTCAACACCCTACACAATGTTCCACAATCCTTTTGCAACCAATACGTGTCACATCATATAATCCCATAATGTGTAGTTGGCCCACCATCGAACTTATCTTCAATAGCCAACATACGAAATACATCACTGCTTTCAGCCATGGCCGGTGACTAAAATACCTTGATGCAAAAAATTGATTGTATCTCAAAAAGTTAAGCACAACTGCCCCAACGAATTCTGCTAGACCTGTAGCAGACTTCGAGACGCTTATACTGGCGAACAGAAACTGGTATATACCTTTGGTACAAAAATATGAAATAGCCTGCACAAGCACTAGGATAGTGCGTTCAGAAATACACTGAGTATGCTCACCAAATTTCGTGCGATTCTGAGATTGCAAACGGAGGAGTGTCAATGGTGCCCTAGATGAAGCGATCACCTGCTCTAATAGCAATTGTTGGAGTTAGATGTATGCGGAAGCACGCCAAGAGCACAAGGAAGAAGAAGAAGCTTGGAGCACAACACACAATATTGAGTGTATTACTAGAGAATGTACAAAGATAAGTAGCCCATTAGGGCAATAGGCATATATACAAGCTGGGGAAAAAAACCTCCTAAAGAGGAAAAAAAGTACCCCGACGGTCCTAGTGTGTTCACAAACATCACTACCTAAATATATCAACAGAGGACTACATGTCAGCGCTTGATAAGAATGATTCAAAAAAAATCTGATGTAGACAAGGAAGCCCTTGGATATGATAGGATTGTTGTCGTCGTTGATGTCCCCAAAGTTGATGGCCCATAAGGAGTTGGTAGGGTTGATGTTAATTTAAACTATAAGTAACTATCAATGATGGATGCTTGTCTCTTGTATGCAGAGTCAACATTTGGAGAGTTATTTTTCCTCTCCTCTTGTTTCTATGTACAATTCAATATTAGCTATATACATTTCAATTTAAGTTTGATGTCTGTGTTCTCTTGTGATTGAATGCCACATAACTCAGTATGGACAAGCTTGGAGGAAGCATAGATATTCATATGTTTGATCTTGGCAATTGTGTGTGTGAAAGAGAGGAGGAAAGCCTGGGTAGGGGGCTGAACAAGCATATAGAGTTCATTTTGGAGAAAGTAGAAGAAAAAGGAAGATCATGATAGTGATGCAGAATAGGAAACATGATTGAGCAAGAGAAATATAGAGAACGCATGAGATGAGTAGATGAAGCCAAAGTTGAGAGAGAAGCTGGGAGAATTTTGAACCCTAAGATCATTGATGAGACTCTATGTCCTAAAGTTAACAATAATGAAGAAAAGGGAACATGTGAATTGCAAGGTATGTCTGAAAGTAATGAACCTGCTAGAATATATGAATCTATAAGAGAGAACAAAAGCATTAAACCTAGATCTATGAGCAAAGATGAATGGATACCATATAATCAAATTTTAGGCAACACAAATGGTGAACTATCAATGCAAAGTTTAGATAAAAATCCAAAACAGTTAGATAAAATACAATGCTTTGGCCTTGAGAATAAGGATGAGTATATTAAAAGTTATTGGGTAAATGAATCTATTCAACGAATTGAGAAAAAAGTTAAGGAATGATATGAGTCTAGTTAACTATAAGGTTTCCTAAATTGAATTTCGTAGACCTTTGATCCGATGAACGGGAGTTTTTTGACCTTCTCCCTCATCAAAAAGGTACAATATGAATGATCACAGGAGTTTTTTTACCTTCTTTCTCATCAAAAAGGTACATCATGAGTTGACCATGGGAATTTTTTTTACCTTCTCCCTCATCAAAAAGGTACATTATGATTTGAACACGGGAGTTTTTTTACCTTCTTCCTCATCAAAAAGATACATTATGAATGATCACGGGAGAATTTTTACCTTTTTCCTCATCAAAAGGGTACACTATGATTTGAACACGGGATTTTTTTTATCTTCTTCCTCATCAAAAAGGTACATTATGAATGATCACGGGCGTTTTCTACCATCTCTCTCATAAAAAAGATACATTATGAATGATCACGGGAGTGTTTGACCTTCTCCCTCATCAAAAAGATACATTATGAATGATCATGGGATTTTTACCTTCTCCCTCATGAGAAAGGTACATTATAAATGATCATGGGAGTTTTCTACCTTCTCCCTCATCAAAAAGGTATTGATATTGGATGAATGGATGTATGTCATTGATGATATGAAGGCTAAACTTTTATATTATGCAATCCCAAAGATAGGAGAATTTGAAGCTAAAAACAATAATGGTTGATGTGTAAAACTTTGAATATGTTATTTGAATAACTTTCTTGTGAAGTTTGTAATAGGTTTCTATAAGAAAGAGGACTTGATTTTCAAATGAAATTGAAATGAATTGTGATATGAATTTGAAATGAGTTTTTAAATGATTTTTGAATTGAATTAGTTTATGAATATATGTGTATGCATGAAAGTGTGTGTATGCATGTACAAAATTATGAGATTATTTCTTGAGTTAGGTTAATGAGATGAACTAATTAAATGCATGAATGCATGATTGTATTTATGAAAATACATGTATTCACATGCATGTGCATGAGGGCTTGTACATTTGCATGACTTTGTAAATGGTATGTATACATGAGAGTATGTATGTGTATGCGTTTATGAGTTAAACATGAATGATGAGTATATACATGGAACTTTGATTATGAGCATGTGCAAAGTATGGTGACTAGGAAAAATAACCATGTATGTGCATGAGAGCATATGCATGAACATGAATTTATGATTTTATGTAATTGCATGGATTTATGAGTAGATATGTATGAAAAATACGATATGATAGGCATATACCTGAATTGTTGAAGTGTGAACATGTGCGTGCAGTGAAGCATATATTCGAAGTATGATGACTAGAAATGAGAGAATGTATGCCCCATATGATGTCTTTTAAATGTATGTGAATGTATGAATTTGATGGCATAGCTATGAAGATGTGGAAGCATAAAGCAAGTTACAACAACTGAAGATGAGGGTAAGAGAGTTATAAATGAGTTTTGATCTCCATGAGAAGTTGGCTAACTTTTACACTTGAGTTAATGTAGGCTTATCAAAGATGAAGAATAGCTATAGAGAAGAAATATATAAATATGAAGATCTTAGTTCCTCTAGGATGTTGAGTGATCATGTAGTGAGGGTAGATGTAAAAAGATGTTTTCATGTTACTCATATCTATGTTTGCCCTACAACACGTATATTGTGAAAGAATTCTCTTTGCAAGGGAAAAGCCTTTACATATTTGAGTTTAGAAATCCTTAATCAAATGCATTGATCCATTTTGCATTATTTTGATTGATTTGCATTTCAAAGTATGCATTGAATATGTAAAGTGCACTTGAGTTTATATTCCTAGATGCACGTTCAATGGGACATATCAATGATGTAAATGCATGTGATATTTTCTATCAAAGGATTCAATTGAAGAGGAGAAACCTCACCATCAATAGCCTCTTACCTTTCTGAGGCATCATATTGAGTTTTATTGCATTTTCAAATTTTCATAATAGGGTCACATTTCATGACCTTGCATCAAGGCACAATGTTTTTCTTACCTATGCACTATGAGTGATTTTATAAGGTTTTATGTATTATCATATTGCTTGTATGCGAGAGAGTGTACATGCATCAACATGACAAGCCTTTTACCTTATAAATTTCACCATGTTTGATTTCCCATGCAACTCAAAGTATGCATTTCATAGGGCTAACTATACGGCCTTGCATAGACACTTGTCTTTTATGTTCCGTGCACTATGGACATGAAGTTAATTTTTTACGTTCAAGATAAATTTTATTTCTGAAGAAAAACAGGTACTACCGTTGGCCCATCCAAAGGATGTGTAGGTTTGGTAGGGGTGAATATCGAAGAGATTCTCTCCCTTAAGGGGATATTCCATTTCTTTATTTTTACATATGAATTGTGTGGAACTTATAAATAGTAACTTTGAAGGCTCGCTCACATGATGGTAAGGTGTTCGAAAAGGAGATCAATGCGTATTGATGTAAGCCATATTATGCTCATTATATTCACATATGACACTCAGAGACATAGTGGAATACTTTATGCGCATGGAGCATACATCACTTTAAAGTGAGTTTTTGGTGTTGATTCCAATGTTTAAGAAAACTAATACATGATAGTCGATTTTATATATGACATATGTGTACCATGAGCATGACAAACAGAGGCGTATATGGAAAGTAGAGGCGCATGCATAAAGACAGGGAGCATGAATACAGGGAAAGGTGGCTGGAAGCTGGGCCCTCAGCGTTTGATCACCTCAGCTTTTGGAAACTCAACTAACAGAGAGGACATGCGCAAAAAGGAGGTGCATGCATGTGAAAGGGGGCGCAGCTTTTGGAAGTTTCTCTCCCGTGTGTTTTTTTTCCTGATAAGAAGGGAGGGTCAATTCAGAGTTTTCATCTGGCAAATCATGGGAATCTTCGAAAGGGGAACAACGTGATGGAAGCTTTTTAGATATCGCCTGATTGCAGCTATGTTTGGGGATAAGCTTTTGTTGCACGGCCATTACTGAACCAAACTTCCGCAACAATACTTCCAAGACTTGCGCTGCTGCAACAATACTTCTGAGAAGAGTGCAATTTGAAGATCTTTCTATTTATGTAATACTTCTAAGATTCCTTGAATCTACTTACACGTGCGTACGTTCGTGTAGCTCATTGTTAGTGGGATGAAGTTTTATTTTTTATCATTCTGAATTCATCTACAATTTCAATGATTATGAAACATACATAATTAGTTTGTAACATGCATTTAGAAGATGATATGTTTAGAAGATGAAAATAGAAGACATGAAGCAACTTACTTAAATTATTCTTTTTTTTTTTTCAGAAGTGCGATTTGTTTTTTCATTAACATCCAATTGCTGGAATTTAAGGACAAAAATCGAGTATGATAATTAAATATCATGCTAATAATTGTGAACATATGCTAATAATTGTGAATATAGTACAGTTATATAAAGCAAGTTATTGTCTACGTTCTTATTGCAAGAATTCGTACGATTTCGAGTCTAACTTATGGGTTTGCTCATAATTCTATGTACACATCTTGATTCTACGTATTTTTCCGAGGAGAGCTATGCTGTTATGATGAGAGCCTTTCACGCAGAAAAAAAAAGGCTAATGCATCATGTGCTTGCTATCCTCTCTGCATGTTTCTCATAGTTGAAATCCAGATTATGACCTATGAATTAAAATACTAAAAACAGTTAAATATGCGCTATTGACATTCACTTCAGAAAAACCTGTGGAAGCTGTGGTTCTTGAAATGTGGAGGATGTGTTTTGCTTAACTGACTTTGGCCTCCGATTATGGTTACATACAGTTGTCAAGTGTTTGACTTCGTCAATTCGTGGCTTGCTCTTTAGTATGCAATTATTTGAAAATATTGCCCAACCTTGAGTTGAAGAACTCATTAGAGCCACAATGAGGATCACGTAAAAGGCTGACCAATCATTATGTGGGTTTATTTCATCTGATAGGAAATTAAGTGATCCAGTTGAAAGCAAACATTGATGCTTTAGAACAATAATATTGTGAAATCCGATGCGTTATTTGAAGAGAATTATGATGAATCCTTATTTATGTTATATTTCTTGGTATACTATGTTTTCAATTAATGTTTGAAATTTCTGAAACCTTATTGTGACTTGCTTTGAGTTCCCACTTCACCTGTCATTGCTCCAAACACCCAGGCATTGGCTTGATCAACTAGCCATCATTTTTGCACCGATATTTTGGTAAACCCGATGTGAAACAACGGCATTGCGACTCAGGTGAACCTCACTGTGGGACTCCACCTCTGTTTGAAGTTCAATCATTTGAAACCTCTACTTCAAGCTAAATTTCTAGGTATTTCCTCATTGCTATTCATTACTTTTATAGTTGTGATTCAATGGGCAAAAAGAAGATAGATCAAGATTATTCATGCACTACAACATATCAGGCATATACCGAGGCTTCTACCAAGGAAAATGAAGAGGCAGGACTTTTCCCCGACGTCGGTGTAAGGGTCGGTGTAGGCGTCAGAACCAAACCGCCGGTATAAGCATGCATCGGTATAACGTCGATATAAGCATCGATATAAACATCGGTATAAGCCATGGAATGTCTCTGCGCAAACTAGTCGGTATAAGCATTGGTATGTGCCTGGGGATACCGACGCTTGTATCATCGCCTATACCGATGACCATATCTGTAAATTTTCTTTCGGTAGAGTGTGTTGTCTCTTGCTACAACAACATTCCGATGTTGTTGTGCAGCAAAAGAAAATCCACTCTGCCCAAGAAAAACCCAAGTACATGTGATATGTATGGCAACAAAAAAATGATTTGATAAAGCAAAATATATTGTCAAATACAAAAGACACGAGCGAAATGAATCATGAATTATGTATAGAAATAAAACACATTGACATGATATTTATAAACAACAACTTGAACACATGTATATGTGTGTCTGCCTATGTATATACATGTGTATGTGTATATGTATTATGTGTGTAAATTTATATATGTGTAAATATTTGTCTGCATGTGTAAAAACCCTCAAACCCTAATCCTAAAGACCTAGACCTAAAACATGTGTATGTGTGTATTCTTGTGTATATATATGTGTATGTGAATATATATATGTGTATGTGTGTGTATGCATCTGTGTACCTATGTATAAATCCTAAAACCCTAATCCTAAAGACCTAGACCTACAACATGTATATGTGTGCATGTGTGTATGCATGTGTATATATATGTGTATGTGTATGTGTATATGTATTATGTGTTTATATGTGTATATGTGTCTATGCATGTGTGCATATATGTAAAATCGAAAAACCCTATCCTAAAATCCTAACTCTTAAACATGCATATGTGTATATGTATATGTCACATATGTGTATATGTATATGCATGTGTATGTGTGTATATATATGTATATATATATATATATATATATATATATATATATATATATATATATATATATATATATATATATATATATATATATATATATATATATATATGTATGTGTGTGTATGTATGTATGTATGTATGTATGTGTATGTGTGCCTTGTGTATGCATATATATATATATATATATATATATATATATATATATATATATATATATATATATATATATATATATATATATATATATACATATATATATATATATATATATATATATATATATATATATATATATATATATATATATATATATATATATATATATATATATATGTGTGTGTGCGTTGTTGCGAACATTTGTTTTATGTAGGGTACAAGTTTCAAATTATGTAAATACCTTTGGGAAGTCTTCAAATACTTCAAGAAGTCTCATATTATTCATAAAATGTAGCAAAAATACCACGTGAGTTCTAGAACATGGTGAGTCAAATTAGTGAGTCACAAGGGAGCTTCAGTGGTGTCCTAGTGGAAGGTTGATGTGGCTAGTTCTCAAACTCCATCAATACTTTGTTTATTTGAGCACTTGAGTCATGTAATACCTCCATCCAAGTGTCTACCACGAATTTAGATGTATTAGGAAGGTTTTAGATTAGTTTCCCATGCTATAAAAAGAGGAGAAAAGTCGTGATCTTGTGGGATGTCCAAGAGAGTCATATGTGTATCTCTACACTGCTGTAGTTTTGTATATGGAGATTGCAGAGCTTGTATCTCCCTCATTATATATCCCAATTACATGTTTGATAGCTCATTCGAAAGCTCTTACTGTCTACTTCCTTCCTATAAATTTTCATAATCATTGGATTTGTGAGCTGAGAGCAATACTCTCTGCAAGTAGTATGTGTTCTCTGTTTTTTATCCCGCTGCTGAAGGTCTCCATTAAACCTCAAACTTGCAGAGGGCATATCTCCTTGTGTATGTATCCCAATCATGTGTTCTTTGGCTTGTTGGAAAGCTTTTTGAGTCTACTTTTATTCTGGAAAGTTTCAAAGTCATTGGAGTTGTGAGTTAAGAGCAATAGTCTCTGCAAGTGATGTGTGTCCTTAGGTTCATCTCTGTTTCAAGATCTCCATTAAAGCTGCATATTGCAAAGGTCATAGCTCATTGTGTATTTATCCATTTGAGGTGTTCTATATCTTGTTGGAAAGCTCTTAGAGTCTAGTTTATGTGTGTGAAACAGTTTTGGAAAATTCCAAGTGAGTAAAGATCAATTTGCTCTCCAAGAAAATTGGTCTGTGCATACAAGTTTGTGAAAAAGTCAACTAGGTCCTGTTGGGTTTCACCTTCTTCTAGCTGTACTTTGGAGATCAATAAACTCCAACATTGGTATCAGAGCAAGTACTTGGAGGCTTGGAGAAGGTTATCATACCTTGACGAAGACTTTGAAGCTATCAAAGAAGCAGTTCATCATCAACACTACACAAAGGTAGAAGAAGATTGCAAGGAGGCATCTGAATCAACATCCAAGCAAAGAAAGGTGCACATACCTCATTTACAAGGTAAATATTATATTTCCTCTCATCACACACATTGGAAAGGAGGCTTAAAGGAGGAAGCTTAGCATTTGTATTATGGGAGACCAACATGCACAAATAGAGAAGCTTGATAAGACCAATTATCAGGCATGGAAGTTTAGAATCACAGCATACTTGCAAGGTAGAGGCTTGTATGGTTTGATTGACGGCATAGATATCAAACCCACATTACTAGAGGACCCAAATCAGCAACAATTGAGGGAGTTTAGACTTTGGAATGAGAGAGACAAAAGGGTTATATTCATTTTATCACAAAATATTCAAGATTCAATGGTAGGACACATACAAGATCTAGACACAAGTAGAGATGTTTGGCTTGCATTGGAAAGGTTGTATGCTACAGGTACAAGAGCAAGGAAGATTCAACTCAAAAATGAGTTGAATAACATAAAGAAAGATACAAGGACATCGGTCAATGATTACATATTGAAAGTTAAAGAGATTGCAGATCAACTAGGATCAATTCAAGCTCATGTGGAGGACGACGACTTGGTTGCACATACTCTCAACGGACTCAAAGATGATGAGAGATGGAAACCCTTCATTACTTCAGTTTATGTCAGAGGAGAATTACCAGATTTTGATCAACTTATTGCCCTCATGGTCACGGAGGATATGAATCTAAATGGTTCTACTTCAAATCAAAAAGGATCTCAAGGACAAGCTCTTTATGTAGGATCATGAAGAGGTGGAAACAGAGGTGGAAGAGGTTCAAATAGAGGTCGAGGAAGAAGGAGCGATGATCAAAGGACTTCAAGTGGCTTCTTCAACACAAGAGGAAGAGGAAGATCAAGCGCTAGAGGTATGAGAGGCTACTACAACTACAACCAAAGACAAAGGAGTGAAGATAATAAGAACAATTGCTATATATGTGGAAGGTATGAACACTATGCCAAAGATTGTTATCAAAATGAAAATAATCAAGGTGGTAATCGAAGAGGAGGCTATTCAAGAAGAGGTAAACAACAAGGAAATTATGCAGTTGAAGGTAAAAGTGATGATTATGATTCTCTTCTTATGATGAATGTAGAAACTAAGATGAATTGCAATAGCGATGTATGGTATGTAGATAGTGGTTGTTCTAATCACATGTCTCATGATGCTTCATGGTTTTCTAATATGCATAATCCGTCATGTAAAGGTCATGTTGAAACAGGAGACGATACAACACATAAGATTATGCAGGTTGGAGACGTTGTTATGGAGGATAAGAGCAAGACAAATTGCTTGAAGGATGTACTTTATGTGCCAGCGATCACTAAGAATTTGATGTCGGTTGGTCAAATGGTAGAAAAAAGTCTACAAGTGAGATTTAATCATGCAGGTTGCTTCATTGAGGATCCAAAGCAAAGGAGGTTAATTGCTAGAGGTCAAAAACAAGGTAGATTGTTTACATTCAAGGTAAACCCAAATCATACAAACTATTTCTCTTATGGTATGCATCGAATAGCAGAGCTTGATCTATGGCACAAAAGGATTGGACACATGAATGTACACAGGTTAAAGGAGCTATCAAAGAAGAGGATTGTTGAAGGATTACCTGATCTTACTAAGCAACATATGGTGCATCTTTGTGAAGCATGTCAAATGGGTAAGCAGAGTAGACAACCTTTCAAGCATTCAAGCTATGTAAGTGATGGTTTGCTAGATCTCATACACACAGATGTGTGGGGACCTACTAAAGAGGCATCCTTGGTTGGTAATAAGTACTATGTATCATTCATTGATGATCATAGTAGAATGACATTTGTGTATTTCATTAAACATAAGAGTGAGGTTTTTTATTGTTTCAAGAAGTTCAAATCATATGTCGAAAAGCAAACAGGAAGGTATGTTAAGAAGCTAAGATCTGATGGAGGGGGAGAGTATTTCTCTCAAGCTTTTACTGATTTTTTGTATGATGAAGGTATCAAAAGAGAAGTTACATGCAGGTATACTCCACAACAAAATGGAGTCGCAGAAAGAAGAAACAGAATCATAGCAGAAGCATCTAGAAGCATGCTTAATGATATGTGTTTGCTTAATTATTTTGGGCTGAAGCTGTTAGCACAAGTGTGTACATTATGAATAGAGTTCCGACTGCTAGAGTTCATCATTTGACACCATATGAGGTATGGCATGGAAGGAAACCAAGTGTAAGTCATTTGAAAGTATTTGGCTGTGTATGTTATGTACATGTACCTAGTGAGGTGAGATCTAAACTTGATGCAAAATCAGAAAAATGTATATTTATTGGTTATGCAGATACTCAAAGAGGATATAGATGCTATAATCCTCATACCAATAAGGTTGTTGTGTCAAGAGATGTAAACTTTGATGAATTACTTTCATGGTATGCAGATAAGAATTGTTTGCAAGTCATGGATGAAAATGAAGAAGGTGTGGTTGAAAGAGATGAATGCATAGTTCAGCCATCAGGAAGTTTAAATGATGAAAGGAGTGGTTTAGATGAAGAAAGAGGATCACCTTTCAATGGAAGATTAAGGCAAGATTCACCTCCAAGTGTTAAAAGTAAAGGTAAACTCAAACTTGTTGAAGTTAATGATGAAGGAGAGGAAATTAGTGATGTATGTGAGTATGGAGAATCATCAAAGATTCCTAATAAGAAAGGAAGAGCATCTACATTGGAGGTAAGAAGAACTTCAAGAGTAAGTAAGCAACCTCAAAGGTATACTTATGAATCTTTCATGAATACTCATTATGCTTTTATGACAAAAGTTGAGCAGGAAAATGAACCCACATGTTATGATGAGGCCAAAGGAGATGAAAAGTGGGAGAAAGCAATGAGAGAAGAAATGGACGCACCACAGGATAACAAGACTTGGAATTTAGTTCCAAGTACACCAAAACAAAAGGTAATTGGTTGCAAGTGGGTTTTTAAGATTAAAAGAAATAGTGATGGTAGTGTGTCTAGATATAAGGCTAGACTTGTAGCAAAAGGATATAATCAAACTCAAGGTGTGGACTATGAGGAAACATTTAGTCCAGTAGCAAATATGGCAACGGTGAGAACTTTGTTGGCTTTAGCTGCAAGTAAAAGGTGGAATATATATCAACTCGATATAAAGAATGCCTTTCTTAATGGTGAGTTAAATGAAGAAGTGTATATGTCACAACTAGATGGTTATGTGGATGCAAAATATCCTAATCATGTATGCAGGTTAAAGAAGGCATTGTATGGTCTTAAGCAGGCACCAAGGGCATGGAATGCAAGGTTGGTAAAGTATCTTATGCTGCAAGGATACACAGCGAGTCATGCTGATCCTTCACTTTATGTAAAACATGTAGATGGCATGTGTGTCTATGTATGCATTTATGTGGATGACTTGTTGATTACAGGGAATGATGCAAAAGCAATTGATGAGATAAAAGGTAATTTGGGAAAGGAATTTAAAATTTCAGATCTTGGTTTGCTCAGATACTTTCTTGGGATTGAAATTGTGTATAGGGATGAAGGTATGTGGTTGATACAAAGAAAGTATATATGTGATATGCTAAAAAGGTTTGGTATGCAGGAATGTAAATTTGTTTCTACTCCAATGGAATGTAATGTAAAGCTGAGTGCAAAGGAAGGTGATGAGTTGCATGATATGAATGTATATAGATCCATGGTAGGATCTTTGATTTATGCAACAAAAACTAGACCTGATATATGTTATGCAGTGGGAGTATTGTCACAGTTTATGCATGAACCTAGAGTATCTCATATGCATGCAGCGAAAAGAGTGCTTAGGTATTTGAAAGGTACCATGAACGAAGGATTATTTTATAGTCATGATGCTGATCTAACTCTTAAAGTCTTTAGTGATGCAAATTGGGCTGGAAGCAAAGATGACAGAAGATCCACAAGTGGATATGTGGTAATAGCAGGAAACAAGACATTAACATGGAGTTCAAAGAAACAGCCTACAGTTGCTTTATCTTCTACAGAGGCTGAGTATAGAGGTTTAGCATTGGCTACTACTGAGGTTATGTGGTTTAAAAAGTTGTTTCATGACTTGAATGTGCAGGTTGATGTACCACTGATATATGGGGATAACTTGAGCAGCATTCATATGACCTCAAATCCTATTTTTCATGCTAGAACAAAGCATATAGAGGTTCACTATCATTATGTTCGAGAGAAGGCCATGAACAATGAAGTGCAGGCTTCTTTTGTTGGAACAAAGGATCAAGTTGCAGATATCTTCACCAAATCCTTGGATGGACCAAAGCTTCAAAGATTCAACTATATTCTTGGCATGAAGGAAAAACCCTTTGAAACTTGAGGGGGAGAATGTTGCGAACATTTGTTTTATGTAGGGTACAAGTTTCAAATTATGTAAATACCTTTGGGAAGTCTTCAAATACTTCAAGAAGGCTCATATTATTCATAAAATGTAGCAAAAATACCACGTGAGTTCTAGAACACGGTGAGTCAAATTAGTGAGTCACAAGGGAGCTTCAGTGGTGTCCTAGTGGAAGGTTGATGTGGCTAGTTCTCAAAGTCCATCAATACTTTGCTTATTTGAGCACTTGAGTCATGTAATACCTCCATCCAAGTGTCTACCACGAATTTAGATGTATTAGGAAGGTTTTAGATTAGTTTCCCATGCTATAAAAAGAGGAGAAAAGTCGTGATCTTGTGGGATGTCCAAGAGAGTCATATGTGTATCTCTACACTGCTGTAGTTTTGTATGCAGAGATTGCAGAGCTTGTATCTCCCTCATTAAATATCGACATTACATGTTTGATAGCTCATTCGAAAGCTCTTACTGTCTAATTTCGTCCTGTAAATTTTCATAATCATTGGATTTGGGAGCTGAGAGCAATACTCTCTGCAAGTAGTGTGTGTTCTCTGTTTTTTATCCCTGCTGAAGGTCTCCATTAAACCTCAAACTTGCAGAGGTCATATCTCCTTGTGTATGTATCCAAATCATGTGTTATTTGGGTTGTTAGAAAGCTCTTTAATTCTACTTGTATTCTATAAAGTTTCAAAGTCATTGGAGTTGTGAGTTAAGAGCAGTAGTCTCTGCAAGTGATGTGTGTCCTCAGGTTCATCTCTGTTTCAAGGTCTCCATTAAAGCTGCATATTGCAGAGGTCATAGCTCATTGTGTATTTATCCATTTGAGGTGTTCTATATCTTGTTGGAAAGCTCTTAGAGTCTAGTTTATGTGTGTCAAACAGGTTTGGAAAATTCTAAGTGAATAAAGAGCAATTTGCTCTGCAAGAAAATTGGTCTGTGCATACAAGTTTGTGAAAAAGTCAACTAGGTCCTGTTGGGTTTCACCTACTTCTAGCTGTACTTTGGAGATCAATAAACTCCAACATGTGTGTGTGTGTATGTGTGTGTGTGTGCATATGTATTATGTGTGCATATGTATTATGTGTGCATATGTGTATATGTATGTATGCATGTGTGTATATATGTAAAAGCCAAAACCCTAACCCTAAAACATGCATATGTGTCTATGTATATGTCACGTGTGTGTATGTGTATGTGTGTATGCATATGTGTGTGTGTGTGACTCTCTCTCTCTTTGTCTATATATATATATATATATATATATATATATATATATGTGTGTGTGTGTGTGTGTGTATATATATATGCGTGTGTGTGTATGTGTGTATGTATGTATGTATGTATGTGTGTGTGTACGTGTATGTGTATGTAAAAACCCTAAAACCCTAATCCTAAAGACCTAGACACATATACACATATGTGTTTATATGTGTATATGTGCATATGTGTGTATGCATGTGTGTATGTATGTAGAATCCAAAAATACTAATCCTAAAAAACTAACCCTAAAACATGCATATGTGTGTATGTATATATGTTGTGTGTGTATGTGTATTTGTATGTGTATGTATATGTGTATGTGTGTATGCATGTGTATATGTGTGCATGTGTGTATGTATTATGTTAGTATATGTGTAAAAGCCAAAAACCTTAATCCTAAAACCCTAACCCCAAAAAAACTATCTGTGTGTTTGTGTGGATGTATATGTGATGTGTGTGTATGTGTATGTGTATCTGCATGTATGCATGTGTGTGTACACTATATGTTTGTGTTTATGTATGTATGCATATGCATATGCATATGTGTATGTAATATGTATGGATCTGTGTATATGTATCTCTATGTTTCTCTCTTTCTACCTATCTATATCTCTCTCTTTATCTCTCTCTCTCTCTCTCTCTATCTCTATCTCTCTCTCTCTCTTTCATCTCTCTCTCTCTCTCCCTCTTTCTCTCTCTCTCTCTTAATCTCTCTCTCTCTCTCTCTCTCTCTCTCTCTCTCTCTCACGGGATGAATCATTGGCCAGGTTTAGGCGGACTTACTTGCTTCCCTCACGGGGGAGGTGAGAGCACAGTCGACTACATTTTGGGTACTTCCTCTGGAGCTTCACTCATCCCTTCACTTAGTATTGGACGACGCCCACTCGGTGTTGACCACACATTTATCACATTCACACTCTCATCTCCGATTCCATTAGACCCTCCCTCACCCACTGAGATACATACCACCATACACTTCACACACGAGCTCTCAGACGTTTATGCACACCATTTACACACCCGCCTACTCTCCCTCGATCCATTCTCACCTTTGGACACACTTACATCACATATCACCTCCATCCTACAGGACTCAGCTCTCTAAAGCTTCCCACACCGCACACATATGCACCCTCCACGCAGAGGATCCATGCCCCAGAACCGTTGGTATGATGCAGATTGTCGTGAGCTACGTAAACACCTAAGGATTTTAGAGCATAGAGGAGATATTACACACACACACAAGCACATCGTCGCATGCAGAGCCTTACTCGCCGCAAACGGCGAGATTGGGAGGAGAGACAGTATTGGGATATTTACCATTTGCTCATGAGTCGAGAGAGTGTAGTGGCATGGCGACATTTGAGAGAGAGGAGACAGCAGACACCTATTCGAGACGAGAGCACTTGGCATAGCTATGCACGGAGCCTATACGAGATCCCAGACCAGCCTCCCATTCCCAGACCGTAGAGCTCACGTCCTACTACCTCTGACTTCTTCACGCCCACTATGGTGGGACGCGCTATTGCCCAGCTGCAGCATGGCAGGGCCCATAATCATTTCGGTTTACAGGCACAACACCTCATCTATGGAGGCACGACTCTCGCACCGCTCAATGCCCATCTCTTCAATCGTGCATTGGTTGAAGGGTTCCCAGACTCATGGACTGAGCACACCATAGTGCCCATTCATAAGTCAGGTGATACTATGGATCCAGCTACATACCGGACAATCATGATTGGCCCTATATTGGCCAAGTTATATGGGGCGGTACTAGAGATGGAGTTGAGTACTCTCGCTGAGAGGAAGGGCATCACGGCTCTAGGACAGGCAGGTTTCAGACGAGATTACTCTACCATTGACCACATCTTCACTCTGAGATGCCTGATCGACCAGGCCAGGGTGAGGAAGAGGAGATTATATTGTTGCTTTGTGGACTTCCACAAAGCATTTGACACTATTCCCAGGGATCGACTCTTCAGAGGACTAGTTGACATCGGAGGTCCGGAGGAGATGATATGGGGGATCTACACCTTATACGAGAGAGTATCTGGTAGAGTCAGATGTCCAGGGGGCTTATCTGATCCACTTGCTAGCACTATCGGGGTGAAGCAAGGATGCCCTCTCTCACCCACCCTCTTTGGTCTTTACATTGATGAGATAGTGGACTTCATACAGCAGCAGGGGGGAGATGGCATTGAGGTACATGGGTCCACTGTCCATATTCTTTTATACGCTGATCATATTGTATTGGTTTCAGAGTCTGTAGAAGGTCTACAACATCATCTACACGGCCTAGATGACTTTTGCAGACATAGAGGGTTATCTGTGAACCTTGGTAAAACCAAGGTCTTGATCTTTCATACATCAGCACAGGTACGCAGACATAGTTTGTTCACAGAGGTACGCAGACATAGTTTGTTCATAGCAGTAGGTGGACCGATCGAGGTGGTCGGATCATATGTTTACTTGGGGGTGACATTTACAGCAGCATCAGGGGTCTTCTCTATGGCTCAGGCAGCCCGTGACCGCATCACACGTGGGTACGCAGCACTAGCTTTTATGGAGAGACAGTGCCACCAGGCATATTATCAGGAGCCCCGCACAAAGGGGTGGCTCTTTGACACTTTGGTTATGCCAGCGCTCATGTATGGGGCAGCCATATGGGGACCAGGATTAGCTACATCAGTATGGAAAACATTAGAGACGCCACAGATCCTCATGAATGCCAGACTTATCCGCAGCAAACCTTCAGTACCACATGATATCATTAGAGCAGAGCTCGCTGCACCACCGATGCTAGTTGAGGCACTATTCCAGACAGTATGCCTATTACACAGACTTCGAAGCATGGATACAGAGCGCATTGCTTATCGTGCTTTCGAGGCATCACGTGATATGGCATTAGCAGGCGACACCTCCTCATGGTATGCACAGACACGAGACTGGCTTGCCCACCATGGCTTTGACATAGATAGGCTACCACCACTACAGTACGACTCTCATGCACCCACCTACTCGCTCTCTCATCAAGAGAGGAATAGGATCATTCGTCAGGAGATATGGCATACATACATACAGAGGACATGGGTGAGCCCTAGGGGTACATTGCCATCGAAAATGCTCTACTACCGTGAGCATTTTCTACATATATCGGGCAAGGGCTTCATCGAGATTCCGAGATACATGCAGATCTACCTTCCCCACCACCTACGAGTCGTCATTGGGCAGCTCCGGGTTTCATCACATCAGCTCGAGATTGAGAGGGGTCGGTCCAGGGGAGTCCCCCGTGAGGAGAGGTGGTGCCCAGTATGCTAGACAGAGGTAGAGAGTGAGGAGCATTTTGTTATCAGATGTCCAGCATACTTAGACCTACGAGCAAAGTTCCAGATCAAGGAGTCATTCCAGCTGTGCATGACTATGGGAGACCAGAGACACTTGGGACGCTTTCTCACAGCAGCATACGAGAGGCGAGAGCGGTCACTACAGCCCATACATCAGCCACGGGTGAGTACCCAGCAGACCATTACCCAGTTCTTTCAGTGAGTTGAGCTACATCAGAGAGGTCTATCTATAGGGCTCACGCTCCACCAGGCAGTAGCACAGAGAGCACGGTGCCGACCACACATGGGCGGATATCATCGACCATGAATCTATCAGGAGGATATCTCACGCATCAGGATTGCCTACGACCACATGATGGAGCATAGGCGTACCACCACCCCCTGGGTTGTCTTCCTTCAGGAGGCACTCAGACCACCACCGATGTACCACATACTACACCCACCTCCACCCATCACCAGTAGCTAGGGTGTTTTACTCACATTTTGGGATCCCCATGTATTAGGTGGCCACTATCTGTAGAGTCAGAGCCACGTCTCCCAAGCCTTTTCCAGCCCTATATAGCTTTGTGTAGCGATATACTTTTTTATTTCACTTTATCTTCTACACAGGGTTACTACACTTGTACATGGTGTTTGTCTCATAGGCCAAGTTTGGCCTCCAGAAGACGTTAATATGACTTTCTTTCTTTCTTTCTTTCTCTCTCTCTCTCTCTCTCTCTCCCTTCCTCTCTCTCTCTATCTCTATTTATAATAAAGAACAAAACAATCACTTACATCGATGTAATTCTTTTGAATGCTCTCGTCAAAGCCCAATTGACATCGTCTCTTGTCAAATTCCAAAGAATCAATGTCAAAAATCTCCTACAAAACAAAAGAAACGTGAAATTAAAAAACCCTAATCCTTAAAGCCTAATCATAAAACCCTAACCCTAGAACATATATATGTGTGTATGTATATGCGATGTGTGTGTATGTGCATGTGCCTGTATGCATGTGTGTGTAAACATATGTGAGTGTGTATATATAAGTTGTATATTTTTGAACAATGCATTGTTAAAGTGTTATATTGTTAATGAATTAATGTGTTTCTGATGTTTCTGATATAGTAGCTGAAGGTTCGTGAGGAGCGTGCAAGGCGTGAAAAGACAAACATCAATAATCCGAATAATTATTATTTATCTTGTAAATAAACCTACGTAGAAGGTTCTATTGTTAGAAAAGTAATGGTTAGAATAAGGGTCATTGTAGACCGTAGTTTCTGTTATTGAAAGCAATGGCTTTCTATAAAAGTTACCAACTTTTAGTCTCACGCCTGCTTTTTGAAGCCGCTCTGATGTAACCACTCTTTTCGACGTAATCAAAATTCCTATAAATACATGCACTCTGTGGACTGTCGAAACAGAGTGCATGGTGGGAGATTGCACCCAATCTGCGGCCTGTCTCGTCTCTTGTGGCGTCTATTCTCTGTGTCTTTTTCTGCATCCGTAATCTCTCTATGCGCGTGAGCAAGATCCTGACAACAGTGGTATTAGAGCTCTGCACGCGTCAATATACAGGGTTTTCTGTTCGCGATTCCATCTCCATCTCCGGTTCCGGTTCCGGTTCCAATTCCGGTTCCAGACCCAGATCCAGAACCTACGTTTTCACCTATGTTTGCTCCTACGTTTACACCTACGTTTACTCCAAGGCATCGACTAAGGCAAAGAACTTAGGCAATACAATGGCAACATTGGCACCCAAGGCTCCCTTGGCGACCGTTGGTAGCCATTGGCTACACGCGAGGCAATTTTAATTTTGAGTGGCAATAGAGTGGTTTAGAGTCCCTAAGGTGGGAGGATTTCAACCCACAACCTCCTACTTTCAAGGGAAGTACTTTTACCACTACACTCTTTCTTGGAGTTGTTACTCAAGTTCTCTCTCCTTAAATTTAACATAACTTTCAGTTTTTACTTTTGAAGGCGGCACGGTGCGACGCGACGCGGTGGGTTTCAGGGTACACTTCTGACGGTACACTGCTCAGGGTACACTTCTCAGGGTACACTTCTGAGGGTACACTACTCAGGGTACACTTCTGAGGGTACACTTCTCAGGGTACACTAGGGTATATCGAGATAGGGTACATCCTGTCAAGGTACATCAGGGTACATCTAGACAGGGTACTTTTCTGCTAGGGTACATTCCTTGAGGGTACATCCCGAGAGGAAAGCACTACCTTAAGGTTCCAAGAGCAACCATGGAAGATTTTTGTGATTCACCTTTACCTAGAGTTTCATTCGAGCAAGAGTTAGAGATTATGAACCAAGAACTTCAAGCACTTCAACAAGCCATACAAGGACGTTATGCTATGCTTCAACTCGAGGGATGAAAAGATGGCCGATTTGTCTTATCATGGCTATCCCTATTCAACGATTTCTATTCCGATGCGTTATATTCAGAAAATAAGAAAATCCAGTTTGCCACCAATTATTTGGTAGGAAGAGCGCAACAATGGTGGAATGATCTTTGTCATCGTGCAGATTGTCCACGCACATGGAAGGCTTTTCAAGAAGAGTTTAAGGATTCATTTGTACCTTTACAGTTCAACCTACATGTTTGAGAATTGTGATGCATTTACATATTTAATTTAGTCCATAGAGCATATTCAAATTACGCTTTTGTTCTTTTATTCTTTGATGATATACTTGTTTACAGTAAGAATGATAGTGAACATGAAAAGCATCTTGAAATAGTTTTCCATTTGTTACGAGAGAACACACTTTATGCTAATCCTGAAAAAAGTTACTTCTTACAACGTAAGCTAGAATATTTAGGACATATTATTTCAAGTGAAGGTGTGCATGTGGATATGAAAAAGATTAGAGTTATAGTAGAATGGCCTACACCACAATCAGTCAATGATGTTTGTTCTTTGCTTTAGTTGGCTAGTTTCTATAGGAAGTTTGTTTGATACTTTTCTTATTTAGCATTGCCTCTTACCTTGTTGTTGAAAAAGAAAATAAAATTTGCATGGGGACTTACCCAACAACAGTCCTTTGAAAAATTTAAACAAGCACTTTCACATGCACCTGTTTTACAGTTACCTGATTTTTCAAGATCCTTTCATGTCGTTACTGATGCTAGTGGTTCAGGAATAGGTACTGTTTTAATGCAAAATGACTATCCCATTGCATTTGCGAGTAGGAAGCTTAAGCCCTCAGAATAATCTTTCCTTTGCATTATGTTGTTTTAATTTGCATTATGTTGTTTTGAATAATATTTTTGCCATCTAAATTCATTCTTTTCAAGAAATGGTTTCCACTTATGCATCTGATTTGTATCTTTCACGTGCATGGCATGACTTCAACAATGGTGCATCTTTATCTGATGAACATTATACATTTCATAATGGTTTTTTTTATTTTCAACATAGATTGTGCATAACCCAAGCTTTTAAAGATTTTGTCATTAACGAAATGCATGAACCATCTTACATGGGTCCTAGAGGCATACAGAGCACCATTTCTGCCTGCAAAGATTTCTTCTTTTGGCCACACATGGAAAAAGATATTGCACATTATGTTTCTCAATGCATTGTATGTCAACGTGTAACGTGTCATCATGGTAAACCATTTGGATTATTCATGCCCCTTCCCATTCCAAACACACCATGGGAACACATTTCTATGGATTTTATCACCGGTCTTCCAAGCTGCAAAATTATTCATCAAATGCTTTTTTCCCACATCATGGATTTCCTAAAAATTAATGTTATCTGAACGTGATGTTAGATTTTAACATTGTTTTTGGCAAACAGCTTCCCACTCCCATGTCCTTCACAGGTACTCAATAACACATTAATGATTCAACAACTCCATGAACATTTCCATGCATGTATTTTTACATGGCACATGCCTATTCTTTTTAATCAGTGATGAAACATGTGACTGGTCATCCATGTTTATTATTTTATCAACTGAGGTCAGTTAGTTGTTCAACTCAGGGGCATGTTATACCTTATGGAATATGTTGAACAATGCATTGTTGGAGTGTAACATGGAAGATGTTGGCCAATGCATTGTTGGATTGACTTATGGAATATATTAGCCAATGCATTGTTGGATTGAAACATGGAATATGTTGAACAATGCATTGTTGGATTGTAACATGTAATATGTTGGCCAATGCATTGTT
This sequence comes from Ceratopteris richardii, assembly GCA_020310875.1. Lineage (NCBI taxonomy): Eukaryota > Viridiplantae > Streptophyta > Polypodiopsida > Polypodiales > Pteridaceae > Ceratopteris > Ceratopteris richardii. The sequence goes on along the minus strand of CM035413.1, from coordinate 34,229,339 downwards.
GGATTGTAACAGTAACATGGAATATGTTGAACAATGCATTGCTTGTTAGAGTGTTAAATTCTTTTATCAACTGAGGTCAGTTGCTTGTCAACTGAGAAGCATGTTGTATATTATGGAACAATGCATTGTAAAAGTATTATATTATTAATGAATTAATGTGTTTTTGATGTTTCTGATATAGTAGCAGAAGGTTCGTGAGGAGCGTGCAAGGCGTAAAAAGGTGAACATCAATAATTTGAATAATTATTATTTATCTTGTAAATAAACCTGCGTAGAAGGTTCTATTGTTAGAAAAGTAATGGTTAGAATAAGGGTCATTGTAGACCGTAGTTTTTGTTATTGAAAGCAATGGCTTTCTGTAAAAGTTACCAACTTTTAGTTTCACGCCTGCTTTTCGAAGCCGCTCTGATGTAACCACTCTTTTTGACGTAATCAAAAGTCCTATAAATACATGCACTCTATAGACTGTCAAAACAGAGTGCATGGGGGGAGATTGCACCCAATCTGCGTCCTGTCTCGTCTCTTGTGGCATCTATTCTCTGTGTGTTTTTTTGCATCCGTAATCTCTATATGCGCGTGAGCAAGATCCTGACAACAATATATTTGCATGTGCATGTAATATGCATGTGTGTATGTATGTGCTTGTGTGTACATGCATATGTGTATGTATGTATGTATGCATATGTATGTGTGTATGCACATATGTGTGTATACATATGTGATTGTGTATTTATATGTGTGTGTATGTAATATGCATTTGTGTATGTATGTATGTGTGTGTACATGCAAATATGTGTGTATGTATGTATGCATATGCATGTGTATGTATACATGTGTGTGTACATGTGTGTGTGTAGATGTGTATATGTATATGAATGCGTGTGTAATATGCATGTGTGTATGTAATATGCATGTATGCATGTATATGTGTGTATGCATGTATGTAATATGTATGTGTATGTATATGCATGTGTATGTAATATGTATGTGAATGTGTATCTAATATGCATGTGTGTATGTAAGATGTATATGAGTATGTGTATGCATATGTGTGTGTATGTATGTATGCATCTCTCTCTCTATCTCATTCTCTTTCTATTTCATCTCTCTCTCTCTTTCTTTCTCTCTCTCTCTTTCTTTCTCTCTCTCTCTCTTTCTTTCTCTCTCTCTCTCTTTCTTTCTCTCTCTCTATGTTTCTCTAGGTTTCTCTCTTTGTTTCATCTCTCTATCTCTCTATCTCACTCTATATCATTCATCGAATTCCAAATAATTGATGCCAAAAATATTTTGCAAAACAAAAGAAAAGAGAAATTTAAAAACCCTAATCCTAAAACCCTAACCTTAAAACATGTATATGTGTGTATGTGTGTATGTATATGTGATGTGTGTGTATGTGTATTTACATGTATGCATGTGTGTGTATACATATGTGAGTGTGTATATATATATGTGTATGTGTATGTAATATGCATGTGTGTATGTATGTATGTGTGTACATGCATATGTGTGTGTATGTATGTATGCATATTCATGTGTGTATGCACATATGTGTGTTTATCAATATGTGAGTGTGTATGTATATGTGTTACTATGTAATATGCATGTGTGTATGTATGTATGTATGCGTGTACATGCAAATATGTGTGTATAGATGTAGAGAAAGAGAGAGAGAGAGAGAAAAAAAAAGAGAGAAAGAGAGAGATATGTGTACACAATGTGCTCAGAATGTAGTTCGCATACACAAACTCGACAGTAGCAGACTTTGGTTCAAAAGGCAAGCAAATATCAAATTTTTGCTCTCGGGTCCAGTTAAAACATTGCCTCAGTATAAGCATCCGTATAGCATCGATATAAGCATCAGTATAAGCATTGGTAATTTACAGTAAAGTACTGATGCCTATACCGACGCTCATATGGACGCTGAGTATACCGATGATTAAATGACCGTCAGTATTGCATCTCTGGTTTTTCAAGCATTTTCAACGGTCATACCGATGCCAAGGCATGAACGTCGGTACGAGCAAGGTCGGTATGCCCCTCATATGTTGTAGTGATGAGAAAAGATGCATATGGAGGAACTCATTCAATCTAAGATTAGGGATTTAGACATTCGTGTCAATGATTTAAACGAAAAACTCGAAAAATTGTGTCATGAAAAGTTTGATAAAGTTTTTCATGTTATAAGTAAACTTAGTGTAGCACCCCTCCTCCTTTCTCTCTCCTCCTCTCTCTCTCTCTCTCTCTCTCTCTCTCTCTCCACCCTGTCACCCCATCCCGCCACCCCACCCCACTTCCCCATCCCGCCACCCCACTCCGCACCCCCACCCCATTGCGCCCCCCCCCCTCTCTCTCTCTCTCTCTCTCTCTCTCTCTATCTCTCTCTCTCTCTCCACCCCGTCACCCCATCCCGCCACCCCACCCCACTTCCCCATCCCGCCACCCCATCCCGCCACCCCACCCCACTTCCCCATCCCGCCACCCCATCCCGCCACCCCACCCCACTTCCCCATCCCACCACCCCACTCCGCACCCCCACCCCATTGCGCCCCCCCCCCCCTCTCTCTCTCTCTCTCTCTCTCTCTCTCTCCACCCCGTCACCCCATCCCGCCACCCCACCCCACTTCCCCATCCCGCCACCCCATCCCGCCACCCCACCCCACTTCCCCATCCTGCCACCCCATCCCGCCACCCCACCCCACTTCCCCATCCCGCCACCCCACTCCGCACCCCCACCCCATTGCGCCCTCTCTCTCTCTCTCTCTCTCTCTATCTCTCTCTCTCTCTCTCTGTCTCTCTCCACCCCGTCACCCCATCCGACCACCCCACCCCACTTCCCCATCCCGCCACCCCACCCCACTTCCCCATCCCGCCACCCCACCCCGCACCCCCACCCCATTGCGCACCCCCCCTCTCTCTCTCTCTCTCTCTCTCTCTCTCTCTCTCTCTCTCTCTCTCTCTCCACCCCGTCACCCCATCCCACCACCCCACCCCACTTCCCCATCCCGCCACCCCATCCCGCCACCCCACCCCACTTCCCCATCCCGCCACCCCACCCCGCACCCCCACCCCATTGCGCCCCCCCCCCCTCTCTCTCTCTCTCTCTCTCTCTCTCTCTCTCTCTCTCTCTCTCTCTCCACCCCGTCACCCCATCCCGCCACCCCACCCCACTTCCCCATCCCGCCACCCCATCCCGCCACCCCACCCCACTTCCCCATCCCACCACCCCATCCCGCCACCCCAACCCACTTCCCCATCCCACCACCCCACTCCGCACCCCCACCCCATTGCGCCCCCCTCTCTCTCTCTCTCTCTCTCTCTCTCTCTCTCTCTCTCTCTCTCTCTCTCTCTCTCTCTCTCTCTCTCTCTCTCTCTCTCTCTCTCTCCCCACCCCATCACCCCATCCCGCCACCCCACCCCACTTCCCCATCCCGCCACCCCATCCCGCCACCCCACCCCACTTCCCCATCCCGCCACCCCATCCCGCCACCCCACCCCACTTCCCCATCCCGCCACCCCACTCCGCACCCCCACCCCATTGCGCCCCCTCTCTCTCTCTCTCTCTCTCTCTCTCTCTCTCTCTCTCTCTCTCTCTCTCTCTCTCTCTCTCTCTCTCTCTCCCCCACCCCGCCACCCCACCCCGCTCCCCCACCCCGCTACCCCACCCCACTCCCCCGCTTCCCTCCCCCATTTCACCCCGCACATCCGCCACCCCCCCGCCCCCTCACGTGCACACTCCCTCCCCTCCCCTCTCCGCTGTTGGTGCATGACAATCATCAATTGAAGGATTATGGAGAAATGAAGTCAAGGAGTCAAGAAGAGAACAAATTCAGATGGTTGAAGAAAGGACATATTCAGAAAATCCAAAGATATGTACACATATGTACATTAGCTGACTTATACCTTTGTCTAGTCATACACTTGTATATATTCATCTATAAATATGTTGGAAAATGTCGGGCAAATAGAGCAAAAGAAGAATAGAGAATAGGAAGAGAGAAATTGTTTGTAGAGAGTGTCATTAGACACATGGAAAGTGAGTGAATTGTCCATCCTCACTTAGATGTAATTTTTCTGAAGAAATCGAGAAAACTTGCGCCCGATGTTTAGCTGTCTGCTCCTTCTGTGTTTAATCTTTTGAGAAATCCTTCTGCACGTATCTAAGTCCATAGCTAATCTATCTATGGCTAGAACTTGAGAGGTTAATTGCAATCAGGCTGAGAGAATTTTGTTTAGGAACATTCATATGTGAAAATGTTCTAAGAGTCGTCAGAACTGGCGCACATTTCATCTTCAAAGAAATGGTCAGTGCTCAGTCGACAGTGTAAAGTTTTACACAAGTGAGGGCTTAAAATCTAAGTTGAAAGGTAATCCATCTATGGCTAAAAGATCTTGATCAAAGGGGTTCGACATTGTGAGAACCAGTGCTAAGAAGTTGCAGGTGTCAAAGTCGTCATTGCAGAGAAGCTCTTTCAGACATAGGTAAAGTGTTTCACACATTTCTCAGTGTGTACTCAATCATTTTGAGAAATTTAACTTGGTAAAGTTGCGCAATCTCAAGGCAAAGTGTTGTGCAAAGTTGTGTCAAAAACTTTACAGAATTGATTAGTCAATGAGTGATTAATCTGCAGCAGACTTTTCTGAAGAAGTTGAATTTTTCAGAATAATCAATTTTCTGATAAATTGGTGAATGATCTCTAAGTTTGGTGGAGTCTAAGGTTAATCTTGATATAGAGGTGATCTAAATTCAAGGTTCACTTGTTCTTTTGGAGATTAACACTCTCCATCAGTGGTATCAGAGCAGGTTGTGTCAAAATTGAAGTGAAGAAGACTCCGACTACTGCAGAAATACAAATCTTTACATCTTGAAGGTGAATAAGGATAAAGGTTGAAGAAAACTTGAAGGTAGATACATTGAAGCCATCAGAAGGATCAGAAGAAGCAAGACTCGAAGTAAAGGTACATTTATTCCTTGTAAAGTCTAAAGTTTTGAGACTACAGGTGAAGCAAGGATGGGAGATAGTCTCCAAATTGAAAAGTTGGATAGAGAGAACTATCCTGCATGGTCTATGAGGATGGAAGCTCATCTTATGAGCAAAGATCTGATAGGATACATCACAGGAGATGAAGAAAAGCCAGAATTCAGAGATCCTAGTATTCCAACTAGGGAGGAGCTTGCAGATTTGAAGAATTGGATGAAGAAGGATGCTCAAGCAAGGAGCATAATCTACATGGCAGTCAATGACTATTTGCTTCCTCACATTAGAGGACTTGAAAGTGCATGTGACATTTGGAATGCTTTGGAGGAGCATTTCCAAAACACAACCAAATCAAGGAAGGCTTCACTATGGGCAGAATTTACTACTTTCAAGAAGAAGGGCTCACAATCAATCTCTGATTATGTGACAAAGATGAAGGACATTGCAGATTCTCTAGGTGCAGTGGATGAAGACATTGAAGAAGAAAAATTGGTAAGACAAATACTCACAGGGCTAAGAGGAGATGAGAAGTGGAAGCCTTTCATTTTATCTACAGAACTTTCATTAGATCATTTTACTCTTGATTTGAATCAATTGTTAGGTCATATGCTAACTTTTGAGAATGATATCAAAGGAGATGTTGATAAGAGTGCAGGTCATGCAATGTACTCTAAAGACAAGAAGAAAGCCAACAAAGGAAAGCAACAATCAGGTGAAGAAGAAGGTACATCAAACCAAGCAAATTTCATAAGAGGAAAAGGAAGTGGCAGAAGTAGAGGAAGAGGAAGAAACAACAAAGATAATGCAAGAGCTTGTTGGATATGTGGTAAGACCAATCATCTATCTCATGATTGTTGGCATAATAATCAAAACAATGGTAATTATCAGAACTTTAATCAAAGAGCAAGAGGTGGTAGATTTCAAAGAGGAAACTTCAGAGGTAGAGGTGGTAGGAATTCTTTTGGAAGAGGTGGAGGAAGAAGCTTCCAAAATCAATCCTATAATAACACCTACTACAACTATGCATCAGATCAGAAGGAGGACTCGACTCTCATTATGAATACATGTGAAACCTCACATGAGGACATGAGAGTGTTCTATATTGATTCAGGATGTAGTAATCATTTAAGTGGAAATATTGCTTTGATGACTGACCTAGATCATAATGCAATTAATCATACAGTTCAGACAGGTGATAATACAAAGCATAAGGTAAAGTCAATTGGTTCAGTCAAAGCTAAGGATGGGAGCACTCTTCTGAGTAAGGTTCTTTATGTTCCCACAATCCCAAAGAATTTGATCAGTGTAGGTCAAATTGTGGAAAAAGGATATGAGGTAAGGTTCACAAATGATGGAGTTTATGTTGAAGACCCTAGTCAAGGGTATAAACAGGTTGTTATAGGAAAGAAAGAAGGAAGGCTTTTCACATTGAAGGTACAAGGAAATGTTGGACATGCTACGTTCACATATGGAGAGCAGAAGGTGTCAGAATTGGATCTTTGGCACAAAAGACTTGGACACTTTAATGAAAGAGGTATTAAAGAGATGATTAACAATGATTCAGTGCTTGGATTGCCTAACATTGCAGGTCAACACATGACATACAGATGTGAGGCATGTCAATTAGGTAAGGCTCATAAGCAATCCTATTCCAAGCATGGGTTTATGTATTCAGAAAGACTTGAATTGGTGCATACAGATGTGTGGGGTCCTTCAAAGGACTTTAGTATAAATGGTTCAAGATATTATGTCATATATGTTGATGATGCTACCAGGTGGATCACAATTTATGTGATTAAAGAGAAGTCAGAAGTGTTTAATACATTTAAACACTATCATACATATGCAGAAAGGATTACAGGTCAAAAATTGAAGAGGCTAAGGTCAGATGGAGGGGGAGAGTATTTTTCAAATGAGTTCAATGATTATTTGTGGAATGCAGGTATAAAGAGAGAAGTTACTTGGAGGTATTCTCCTCAACAAAATGGGGTAGCAGAAAGAAGAAATAGGACTCTTGTTGAGTTTGCAAGGTCCATGATGAAAGAGAAGAATTGTCCAAATTATTTGTGGGCAGAGGCTGTAAATACAGCTACATATTTGGTCAATAGATTGCCTTGTAAAGCTTTGCAAGGTATGACACCATATGAAGCTTGGTGGGGTAAGAAACCTACCTTGGATCATTGCAGAATATTTGGATGCTTGGCATATGCATATGTGCCATCTCAATTGAGGCATAAGTTGGAGCCTAAGGCAGAAAAGTATGTATTCATTGGTTATGATGATAAGCAAATGGGATACAGGTTGTGGAGTCCATCCACAAAGCAATTCCTTGTATCCAAGGATGTTACATTTGATGAGCAAGGTACTTGGTATGCAGGTAAATATAATGTACATGCAGATGATGAAGAAGTAGTGGAACAAAGAAAAGGTAAAGCAAAGATTCAATTACTTGATGAAAGTGAGAACAATGAAGTACAGGTTGAAGTAGAAGAGAGGCCAAGGTTTGATCCAGAATGTGATGAATCAGAAACTTCAAGAAGTGCAGAAGTTAGGAGGTCATCTAGGCACAAATGGCAACCTACAAGGTATAGCTATGACACTTCATTCTTAACTACTAAAGATTATGCTTATTTGGTAAAAGCAGATGAAGATCCATCTACATATGATGAAGCCAAAGGCAAGAGAAATTGGGAAGAAGCCATGCAAGAGGAATATGATGCATTGATAGAGAATCAGACTTGGGATCTGGTTCCTAAACCTAATAGCCAGAAAATTATTGGATGTAAGTGGGTTTACAAAACAAAGAGATTTGTAGATGGAAGTGTGTCTAGATACAAAGCTAGACTTGTTGTGAAAGGGTATGCACAGACATATGGAGTGGACTATGATGAGACTTATAGTCCTGTGGCAAAGATGACAACAATCAGAACCCTCATTGCAATTGCTGCTTGCAAAGGTTGGAAGTTGTCTCAATTAGATGTTAAAAATGCTTTTTTGAATGGTTATATTTCAGATGAAGTTTACATGGAGCAACTAGATGGGTTCAAAGATCAAGTCAATCCAAATTATGTGTGTAAGCTCAAGAGAGCTTTGTATGGGTTAAAGCAAGCCCCAAGGGCATGGAATTATAGGCTTGTAAAATCCTTGAATGATCTTGGATTTCAAGCATCAAAGGCAGATAGTAGCTTGCTAGTCAAAGCAAGTGAAGATGGGTTCATTTATGTTTGTATTTATGTTGATGACATAATACTTACAGAAACAGATGATAAAGGAATACAAATGATCAAGAAGCAGATGGAGAAAGAGTTCAAAATCAGTGATTTGGGGAACCTATCATTCTTCTTGGGAATGGAGATTTCTTATACTCAACATGGAGTATATGTGACCCAAGAAAGGTATCTTAAAAATTTGCTAACCAAATTTAAAATGGAAGATTGCAGGGTTGCACCTACACCTTTGGAAGTAAACCATAAATTGTCTAGGTTTGGAGGAGAAGAGTTCAGAGATATGAAACTCTATCAAAGTTTGGTTGGTAGCTTGATTTATGATACATTAACAAGGCCTGATTTGTCATATGCAGTTGGTGTGCTTTCACAATTTATGCATTGTCCTAGAAAGGAACATTGGATTGCAGGACAAAGAGTACTTAGGTACATCAAGGGTACACTCAGAGAAGGGTTGTACTATGGATTTACTTCTGATACAAGAGTGAAGATATATAGTGATGCAGATTGGGCAGGTAATGTGGATGATAGAAGATCAACACATGGATACTTGTGTTATGTAGGAGACAAATTGATTTCATGGTGTTCTAAGAAGCAACATACAGTTGCTTTGTCATCTACAGAAGCAGAATATAAAGGTATGGTGGAAGCTGCAAAGGAGGTAATATGGCTAAAGACACTTATGAAAGTTTTTGATGTTGTTCAAAGTACTCCTATTGTTTGTGGAGACAACATGAGTTCTTTATACTTGGCAGCTAATCCTGTGTTTCATGCTAGAACTAAGCATATTGAAATACAGTATCATTTTCTGAGAGAGAAGGTCATTGAGAAGGAGATTGAAGTCATACACACTCCCACAAAAGATCAAGTTGCAGATATGATGACAAAAAGTCTAGATGGACCAAAACTACAAAGATTCAAGGATATGGCAGGAGTCAAGAAGATAGAGAAGAACCTCAATTAATGATTGAGGGGGAGCTGTTGGTGCATGACAATCATCAATTGAAGGATTATGGAGAAATGAAGTCAAGGAGTCAAGAAGAGAACAAATTCAGATGGTTGAAGGAAGGACATATTCAGAAAATCCAAAGATATGTACACATATGTACATTACCTGACTTATACCTTTGTCTAGTCATACACTTGTATATATTCATCTATAAATATGTTGGAAAATGTCGGGAAAATAGAGCAAAAGAAGAATAGAGAATAGGAAGAGAGAAATTGTTTGTAGAGAGTGTCATTAGACACATGGAAAGTGAGTGAATTGTCCATCCTCACTTAGATGTAATTTTTCTGAAGAAATCGAGAAAACTTGCACCCGATGTTTAGCTGTCTGCTCCTTCTGTGTTTAATCTTTTGAGAAATCCTTCTGCACGTATCTAAGTCCATAGCTAATCTATCTATGGCTAGAATTTGAGAGGTTAATTGCAATCAGGCTGAGAGAATTTTGTTTAGGAACATTCATATGTGAAAATGTTCTAAGAGTCGTCAGAACTGGCGCACATTTCATCTTCAAAGAAATGGTCAGTGCTCAGTCCACAGTGTAAAGTTTTACACAAGTGAGGGCTTAAAATCTAAGTTGAAAGGTAAGCCATCTATGGTTAAAAGATCTTGATCAAACGGGTTCGACATTGTGAGAACCAGTGCTAAGAAGTTGCAGGTGTCAAAGTCGTCATTGTAGAGAAGCTCTTTCAGACATAGGTAAAGTGTTTCACACATTTCTTAGTGTGTACTCAATCATTTTGAGAAATTTAACTTGGTAAAGTTGCGCAATCTCAAGGCGAAGTGTTGTGCAAAGTTGTGTCAAAAACTTTACAGAATTGATTAGTCAATGAGTGATTAATCTGCAGCAGACTTTTCTGAAGAAGTTGAATTTTTCAGAATAATCAATTTTCTGATAAATTGGTGAATGATCTCTAAGTTTGGTGGAGTCTAAGGTTAATCTTGATATAGAGGTGATCTAAATTCAAGGTTAACTTGTTCTTTTGGAGATTAACACTCTCCATCATCCGCCACCCCATCCCGCACCCCCACCCCGCTCCCCTCACCCCACTACCCCACCCTGCCCCCCCGCCCCGCCACCCCACCCCGCTACCCCACCCCGCTCCCCCGCTTCCCTCCCCCATTTCACCCCGCACACCCGCAACCCCCCCCGCCCCCTCACATTTCCCCTCTCGCACCTGCCGCCCACTCCTGCCACCTACACACATGCGCCCCCCCCGCCACACATGCTTACACACACATACCCTCACGCACACGCACACCACACATGCACAACCACACATATGCGCACACACACATCCATACATACACACACATCCGCACATACTCACTCAGACATACTCACACACATGCATGACCTCATCCACACACATGCACTCTCTCACACACATGCACCACACCCCCACACAATCACACACACACCCATGTGACATACACACACAACCCCCCATACACAAACATACACCCGCACCATTACACATCCACCCCCGCACAATTCTAGAGACAATTCCTCCTTCCAAGCCATCTCAGGAGATGCCAGATATAGAGCTTGATGAATGTGATGCAAAATGATAACATGGAAGAAGAAATGAGAAGGAAACAACAGCAACCCATGCATGAGGCTTAGGAAGAGGAGGAAGAAGCTGCTTCTGGTCCGAGAGTTCAGTGTGCTCAACATTTATCAGTCATCATCGGAGATAATTAGGACTTGAAATTAAAGTGGAATGGCGGAAAGTGAAAGTAGTCGCCGCCAACTCTTCACGGCCACTACCTATTTTTGAGGATTCAATTCAAATCAAGGGAATAATTGACCTACCCCCCTAATTTTGGGAGGTCAACCGGCGCGTTATCAGTGGACGTGAAGATTCGGCAAGGCTCTCTTGGCCTATTGGGGCCTATAAAAACAATGGATTTGTGCTCATTGGGGGTACATTTTTTTGGATTTACATTGACGCGTGTATACGTGAAGAAGTTCTCTCTTACACCTGGTGGTTTCAAGCCTATTGTAGGAGCTACTCTGTAGTGTGGATACAGAGGATAGGCTTCTCAGTGGAGGGCTATGAGCACTATAGTGTAAGAGAGTAGCTTGGATTTATTTTCTTTTCTGTGAGTCAGTGTGTTGATTAATCTCTATTCTCTTGAGAAATTCTACTATTTGTATTGTTCTGAGTTAGCTTGCATATCAGTGGCCCCTTATGCTGGTCTGTTGTATTGGAGTTAATACTTTTAGGGTGGCTTGTCAGCCCTAAGCTTGCACTTTTGAGCATCACTCTGCCCAACCTTGTAATCGTCTGATTCGAATCAAGAAGCGTATGGTCTTCCTTGGTCATTGGTTGTCCATATTTTCTGAAGTATTTACGACTCTGTGCAATCCGTGTTATCTACCTGCTCACAGAAATGTTAAAGGGTATACTTCCCTAAAGAGAACCCCCCTTGAGTAGGTGATGTTCTGGACGTGATTAATTTCATTCTCTACTTTTGTTAAAAGCGGATACCCCAGTACCTCCTCTACAGTTTGGCACGCCCGGTGGGACCTTTGCATTTCTGTGAGAGGTGTTTTGCCCTATTGCAATTGCGAATAGGTACATGACCCATACACGAGCAGATAAGGAGTCTCTTCGAGTTCGGAGGAGCCTTAACAAGTTAGCAATAACCACGGCTAGTGAGTCTACCTCCCCTCTACCCTCCCTAAATTTATCTATTGATTTGGGTGGGACACCATTGTCAAAAGAAAGGTATAGGAGAACTCTAGACTTCTGCTCAGATACGTCCGAAGAAACACCAGTACAAATGGAGGACCTCTCTCATTTGCTCTCCAGATTAAACATCAAATTCCCTACCTTCAAGGGACAAGCTTATGAGGATGCTGATGATCATGTGAGAAGATTCATCTCTTTATGCCGTGGAAGAGGTCTGCAGAATAGAGAGGATGCAATGCTGGCACTTTTTCCATCCACATTGGAGGGTCTTGCAGATAAATGGTATAGTCAATATGCAGATGGCCATTTCACTACATGGGAGGCTCTGAAGGCGGCATTCTCACAGACATTCCGACCAAGTGATTCCTTAGAAAGAGCTCTAGATCAGCTAGAGAATTTGAAGCTAAGATCAGGTAAATCTTTTCATGAACTTCACACTAGAACAAAAGCACTTGTTGCACGTCTGCCACATGCTCCAGGTGACTTTTTGGTTAAAAAGTGGATAGAGAAGGCTCTACCCAGGTCATCTCAGCAGAAGCTTCGTGAGTCTCTTAGATTGGATGCCACCCTCAATGATTTTGTTGCAGCGGCATCACGCATTGAAGAAGCAAGGAGACATTTTGAAGGGGATATAACACAACCTAAGTATGCTGCAGACCTGGATCCTATTGAGCAACTAAGGAGGGAAGTGGAGGTATTAAAAATGCAACAAAATCAACAAGAAGAGAAGGTCTTGCCACCACTGCGACGCACGGATGATGAAGTAGCCCAACTTCGCCGTGAGTTAGAAGATTTGAAGACCACACAAGATATAAGGAGACAAATTTGGTGCACGATCCGTAACAACAATGGACATTCCAATGCTAATTGCCCTAACAAGGTAAGCTGTCAATTTTGTGGAAAGGATGGTCATGAAGCTAGAGATTGCTACTACCTCAAGGGTACACAGCAAAGAAGTAACCCTCAAACTTTGGATTCATACTATGCTAGTACTTCAAATACATCTAATAGAGAGGAGAATCGGCCTGCAAAACCTAGGTATAATAGACCTTTGATGTGCTATCGTTGTGGTGAGTACGGCCACATGCAAAACAGGTGTTCCCTCCCAGAAGATGCACCTCCTTGTCAACATTGTCCAGAGGCCAAGGATCATTATACCAAAGATTGCCTAAGAGGTCGTCCTGCTCCAATTCATATGATTGCAGTCTCTCCACATGAAGAAGGAAAAACCACTCAGACTTATGCTATTTCATCCTCTGCAATGCCCATGATGACTAGAGCTAGGCAAGCAGCTGCAACCCAGAGAGATGAACAACAAGGATTTCAGGATAAAGAGGAAGAAAAGGAGTCTGGATGGAAGGACCAAGCACAAATTGAAGGAGCTTATAATAAGATGACTACTTCTCTAAAGGGCCAACCAACAAGTCTGCAAGAAAACACTCAGGAGGTAAACATTGAACAGATCTTGAAAGGTATTCATCACAAGGTTAGTCTATATGAACTTATAAGGATGGATTCAAAAATAAGAAGTGACTTATTGAAGATTATACACTCTGCTCACTTGGTCCAATCACCTAGTATAGATGGTTTCATGGTTGATTTCCCCCCTGCACCCTTAGCAGACTACCAAAGTTCAAGATTATCACTTTGTATAAAGGATGAAGCTCTTACAGGTGTGATCATAGATGGAGGCTCTAGTATCAATTTGATGCCAGATTTTACAATGAAGAAGCTAAATTTGAACCCCACCAAAATGGCACCATTTACAGTTACACTAGCATATCAACATTGGGTTGCGCCTCTTGGCATTATTGAAAAGGTACGGATGATAGTACAGGGTTGCCACTTTGTGTTGGATTTTGTTGTTATTGCACTTCCACAGGAGACTTCCTATCCTTTGCTCCTGGGGAGACCTTCGCTGAGACAAGCAAAAGCTTTGCAAGATTGGGGGAAAAATAAACTATGGATTTCAACAAGCACCAATAGCCAACTGCAACTACACTTGGAAGAAGGATTTGATTCAGGAAAAACCACTGGATATACTGTGGATACTCAGGTAATGCCCTCTCTACCCCAAGAAGATGATGCATTGTTAAATTGGATGATGGGAAGTGCAGAGTGTTGCACAGTGGAGATCAATGAAATTGAGGAAGAAGTTGCAGATAAGGAAATTATAGAAAAGGGCAATGAAGACCACAAGGTGTTGGAGAATAAACAATTGAAGGAAAATACAAGCTTTCAGGAGGCAACCAATATAAAAGTATCATAGAAGGAAGATTATGAACCTAAGAGCAGAGAAGATCTTCCTTTTGCAGATATACCTCAAGGATGGATGAAAGAACATGTTGCAGAATATAAATTAAAATCCACTCCTGCATATAGTGGAGATGATTTCTCAAGCAAGACCAGTCCTGAAACATTGGTTCAAGAAGTAAATTTAGGGGATGAAGAGAACCCTCAAATGGTCCATTTGGCATCCTGGTTGTGGCATTATCCTCTCTTGCTACAGAAGGTAACTTCTTTGCTTTTTACTTATAAAAGTGTCTTCGCATGGTCCTACAAAGATCTAATAGGGATACCAGAAGAGCTCGGGTTACATCGGATACCCTTAGTTGAGGGAGCCGCGCTTGTAAGAAGTAGACCATATTGACTCAATCCGAAGTATGCAGAGGCAGTAAAAGCAGAGATTACAAAACTAGAAGAAGCCGGTATAATTGTTCCAGTAGAACATTCCAGGTGGCTTTCCTCTATGGTTATTGTGCCCAAGAAAAATAGTGGAAAAATAAGAGTATGTGTTGATTTCCATGCTTTGAATAAAGTGACTATTCAAGATGGATTTCCTCGGCCTTTCACAGAGCAAGTGCTTGAGGAAGTAGCTGGTCACACTTTATATAGTTTCTTGGATGGGTTTAGTGGTTACAACCAGATAGTAATTCACCCTGATGATAGGGACAAAATAGCCTTTGTTACTCCCTGGGGCACTTATGTCTATACTCGAATGGCTTTTGGTTTGAAGAATGTGCCAGCTTCATTTAATAGAACGATGTATTTCATATTGGGCAAATGGTTAACAACATTTCTACGCATTTTCATGGATGAATTTTTAGTATTTTCAGGTACAGATAAAAGAGCGGCAGTTCAAGATTTCCATGACCATTTGGAAAATCTAAAAGAAATTTTTGAGCAGTGTCTCAAAGCAGGTTTGAAATTGAACCCTGATAAATGTCACTTTTTAGTCACCAAGGGTACTCTTCTTGGTCACATAGTATCTGCTGAAGGTATAACTGTTGACCCTGCAAAGGTTACTGCTATTCTTTCCATGCCAATTCCACAAAGCCCAAAGGAAGTGCAAAGTTTCTTGGGCCATGCGGGGTATCACAGAAGATTCATTAGGATGTATTCAAAAATTGCTAAGCCCTTGTCAAGGCTTACCAGTAAAAAGATCCCTTTCTCATGGAGTGCTGAAGCCGACAAAGCATTTTGTGAACTAAAATTGAGGCTATGTACTGCTCCACTTTTAAGTGTTCCTAATTGGTCATTGGAATTTCATGTGCATACAGATGCTAGTCTTCATGCTGTTGGTGCAGTTCTAGCTCAACCATCATCTCACAAAGTGGATAGACCTATCTCTTATGCAAGTAGACTTCTCAACCAAGCTGAAAGAAATTACAGTACAACGGAAAGAGAAGGTTTGGCTATCGTATTTGCTCTTCAAAAGTTCCGACATTATCTCCTTGGTGTACATTTCATTGTTATTTCCGATCATCAGCCCTTGAAGTATTTGATAAACAAGCCTATAGTAGCTGGAAGGATTTGGAGATGGTTACTCCTATTTCAAGAATTTAATTTTGATATTCATATTAAGCCAGGAAAAGAGCACTACATGGCAGATCAAGTGTCTAGGACGACAATGAGCGAAAAGGCAACAGGTATTAATGATGAACTGGTGGATAGCAATCTTTTTCTAGTAGCAATTTGGACAGGTTGGTATGATGAAATTCTTCATGTTCTCACTACTGGAAAGATCCCAGAACACTTGACACCCGTAGAAAAGAGAAGATTGCTCCTGAAAACCAAAGCATATTCTCTTATAAATGGAAATTTATATAAATACTGTCAGGATGATATATTGAGAAGGTGTGTCTATGCAGAAGAGGTAAATCTTTTGCTGGAGGCTGCACACAATGAAGGACACCTAAAGGGGGAAGAATTGGCTCATAGAATCATCCACAAAGGGTTATGGTGGCCTCATATTTTCAAGGATGCAATCAAGTTTGCAAAAGAATGCCACATCTGTCAGAGATGTGCTCCCGCGCCAACCGGATTGAATTTCCAACCATTAGTCATATCTACCGGATGGCTTCCATTTGAACGATGGGGTCTTGATTTCATAGGGCCAATTAGTCCAACTGGTCAACCTAGAGGAAAAAAGTATATTTTGATGGCCACATGCTATGCCACTAAATGGATAGAGGCTAAAGCTACTATGGAGTGTACGGCTTTAACAATTGCTAAATTTATGTATAAAAGTATTTTCTCAAGATTTGGTTGTCCACCGGAGATTACTAGTGATAGGGGCACACATTTTGTAAATCAATTGCTCCAGTTTATATTTGACAAGTACAAAATCTTCCATAAAAAGTCTTGTGCCTATTACCCAAGGGCAAATGGACAAGCAGAGAGTTCCAATAAGATTTTGATTGGACTACTTCGCAAATTATCTTTTGATCATCAAAGCTCTTGGCCACTAGCACTAATTGGTGCAATCTCGGCTTTCAGAACTACGAAGAGGGGAACCACAAGCGAGACTCCATTTCGCTTAGTTTATGGGAAAGAGGCATTGGCACCATTTGAGTTTATCATCAGAAAAGAAATAGGAATCAAAACCATTGGAATTGAACCCCCCATTCAGAGATTGGTGGCATTAGAAGAGTACAGAGAAGGAGCAATGCAGAAACTTCTGGTGACACAAGAAGAGCGCAAGAGATTGCATGACAGATATCTGAGATCCAATGAAGTTCAGGAAGGGTCTATGGTTTTAGTGCATCAGGTTCCACCAATTCAAACTAAATTGGCACCCGAATGGGTAGGACCATATAAGGTTATCAAGGTATTGCCACATGGCGCTGTGCATCTGGAAGATCTGCAAGGTAAAAGGATTCCTTTGGTCAACATCTCCAAAGTGAAGAAGTATCTAAACTAAGTCGACTTGGAAGAATTTCAACCACTGTACACCACGTGTCATTCGAGTATTAGCAGTATTTCATTCAATAAGAAGAAGTTGCACCAGGGACGGTGCAAAAGCTTGATGTGGGGGTCTGTAGCACCCCTCCTCCTTTCTCTCTCCTCGTCTCTCTCTCTCTCTCTCTCTCTCTCTCTCTCTCTCTCTCTCTCTCTCTCTCTCTCTCTCTCTCTCTCTCTCTCTCTCTCTCTCTCTCTCTCTCTCCACCCCGTCACCCCATCCCGCCACCCCACCCCACTTCCCCATCCCGCCACCCCATCCCGCCACCCCACCCCACTTCCCCATCCCGCCACCCCACTCCGCACCCCCACCCCATTGCGCCCCCCCTCTCTCTCTCTCTCTCCACCCCATCACCCCATCCTGCCACCCCACCCCACTTCCCCATCCCGCCACCCCATCCCGCCACCCCATCCCGCCACCCCACCTCACTTCCCCATCCCGCCACCCCATCCTGCCACCCCACCCCACTTCCCCATCCCACCACCCCACTCCACACCCCCACCCCATTGCGCCCCCCTCTCTCTCTCTCTCTCTCTCTCTCTCTCTCTCTCTCTCTCTCTCTCTCTCTCTCTCTCTCTCTCTCTCTCTCTCTCTCTCTCTCTCTCTCTCCACCCCGTCACCCCATCCCGCCACCCCACCCCACTTCCCCATCCCGCCACCCCATCCCGCCACCCCATCCCGCCACCCCATCCCGCCACCCCACCCCACTTCCCCATCCCGCCGCCCCATCTTGCCACCCCACCCCACTTCCCCATCCCGCCACCCCACTCCGCACCCCCACCCCATTGCGCCCCTCTCTCTCTCTCTCTCTCTCTCTCTCTCTCTCTCTCTCTCTCTCTCTCTCTCTCTCTCTCTCTCTCTCTCTCTCTCTCTCTCTCTCTCTCTCTCTCTCTCTCTCTCTCTCTCTCTCTCCACCCCGTCACCCCATCCCGCCACCCCACCCCACTTCCCCATCCCGCCACCCCATCCCGCCACCCCACCCCACTTCCCCATCCCGCCACCCCACCCCGCACCCCCACCCCATTGCGCCCCTCTCTCTCTCTCTCTCTCTCTCTCTCTCTCTCTCTCTCTCTCTCTCTCTCTCTCTCTCTCTCTCTCTCTCTCTCTCTCTCTCTCTCTCTCCCCACCCCGTCACCCCATCCCGCCACCCCACCCCACTTCCCCATCCCGCCATCCCATCCCGCCACTCCACCCCACTTCCCCATCCCGCCACCCCACCCCGCACCCCCACCCCACTGCGCCCCCCTCCCCCCCCCCCCCTCTCTCTCTCTCTCCCTCTCTCTCTCTCTCTCTCTCTCTCTCTCTCTCTCTCTCTCTCTCTCTCTCTCTCTCTCTCTCTCTCTCTCTCTCTCTCTCTCTCTCTCTCTCTCTCCCCCCTCCCCACCCCGCCACCCCACCCCGCTCCCCCACCCCGCTACCCCACCCCGCTCCCCCGCTTCCCTCCCCCATTTCACCCCGCACATCCGCCACCCCCCCGCCCCCTCACGTGCACACTCCCTCCCCTCCCCTCTTCGCCACCCCATCCCGCACCCCCACCCCGCTCCCTCACCCCACTACCCCACCCTGCCCCCCCGCCCCGCCACCCCACCCCGCACACCCACCCCGCTACCCCACCCCGCTCCCCCGCTTCCCTCCCCCATTTCACCCCGCACACCCGCCACCCCCCCCCTCGGCCCCCTCACATTTCCCCTCTCGCACCTGCCGCCCACTCCTGCCACCTGCACACATGCGCCCCCCCCCTCCCACAAACATGCTTACACACACATACCCTCACGCACACGCACACCACACATGCACAACCACACATATGCGCACACACACATCCATACATACACACACATCCGCACATACTCACTCACACATACTCACACACATGCATGACCTCATCCACACACATGCACTCTCTCACACACATGCACCACACCCCCACACAAGCACACACACACCCATGTGACATACACACACAACCCCCCATACACACACATACACCCGCACCATTACACATCCACCCCCGCACAATTTTGGAGACAATTCCTCCTTCCAAGCCATCTCAGGAGATGCCAGATATAGAGCTTGATGAATGTGCTGCAAAATGATAACATGGAAGAAGAAATGAGAAGGAAGCAACAACAACCCATGCATGAGGCTTAGGAAGAGGAGGAAGAAGCTGCTTCTGGTCCGAGAGTTCAGTGTGCTCAACATTTATCAGTCATCATCGGAGATAATTAGGACTTGAAATTAAAGTGGAATGGCGGAAAGTGAAAGTAGTCGCCGCCAACTCTTCACGGCCACTACCTATTTTTGAGGATTCAATTCAAATCAAGGGAATAATTGACCTACCCCCCTAATTTTGGGAGGTCAACCGGCGCGTTATTAGTGGACGTGAAGATTCGGCAAGGCTCTCTTGGCCTATTGGGGCCTATAAAAACAATGGATTTGTGCTCATTGGGGGTACATTTTTTTGGATTTACATTGACGCGTGTATACGTGCAGAAGTTCTCTCTTACACCTAGTGGTTTCAAGCCTATTGTAGGAGCTACTCTATAGTGTGGATACAGAGGATAGGCTTCTCAGTGGAGGGCTATGAGCACTATAGTGTAAGAGAGTAGCTTGGATTTATTTTCTTTTCTGTGAGTCAGTGTGTTAATTAATCTCTATTCTCTTGAGAAATTCTACTATTTGTATTGTTCTGAGTTAGCTTGCATATCAGTGGCCCCTTATGCTGATCTGTTGTATTGGAGTTAATACTTTTAGGGTGGCTTGTCAGCCCTAAGCTTGCACTTTTGAGCATCACTCTGCCCAACCTTGTAATCGTCTGATTCGAATCAAGAAGCGTATGGCCTTCCTTGGTCATTGGTTGTCCATATTTTCTGAAGTATTTACGACTCTGTGCAATCCGTGTTATCTACCTGCTCACAGAAATGTAAAAGGGTATACTTCCCTAAAGAGAACCCCCCTTGAGTAGGTGATGTACTGGACGTGATTAATTTTCATTCTCTACTTTTGTTAAAAGCGGATACCCCAGTACCTCCTCTACACTTAGTGAAACTACAAATGCAAATCATGCAATGACGGGTATATTACGGGAAGTAAGTGCTAACTTTAAACAACAAGTCAATGACCTAACCAAGTACATTCATGATGATTCACAATGTAAATTCAATCATGATAATGAGTTTCAAGTAAATGCAATTAAGAGTGATGATGAAACTCAAAACATTGACCTTAGGAAGTCGATGAAAAATATTAAGACTAGAAGATCTAAATGGGTAATTAGTGCTTTTGGTGTAAACAGATAGGTCATAAATTTCACAATTGCTTAGCCTACGATAAATCATGTGAATTACGATTAGTTACAATCATTGAAAATAAAATGTGATTATAAAACCTATCGTTAAGAAATTTGAAGGTGTAGCAAGTTTAGATCCTAGAATTTTGAACCCTAAGATCAATGATGAGACTCTATGTCCTAAAGTTAACAAGCCTGAAGAAAAGGGAACATGTGAACTGAAAGGTATGTCTGAAAGTAATGAACCTACTAGAATCTATGAATCTATAAGAGAGTTTAAAAGCACTAAACCTAGATCTATGAGCAAAGATGAATGGATACGATATAATCAAATTTTAGGCAACACAAATGGTGAACTATCAATGCAAAGTTTAGATAAAAATCCAAACCCATTAGATAAAATTCAATGCCTTAGCCCTAAGAATAAGGATGAGTATATTAAAAGTTATTGGGTAAATGAAGCTATTCAACGAATTGAGAAAAATGTTAAGGAATGATATGAATCAAGTTAACTAAAAGGTTTCCTAAATTGAATTTGTTGGAACTTTAATGCGATGAACAGGAGTTTATTTACCTTCTCCCTCATCAAAAAGGTACATTATGAATGATCACAGGAGTTTTTCTACCTTCTCTCTCATCAAAAAGGTACATTATGATTTCACCACAGGTATTTTTATTACCTTCTCCCTCATCAAAAAGGCACATTATGATTTGAACATAGGAGTTTTTTTACCTTCTTCCTCATCAAAAAGTTACATTATGAATGATCACGGGAGTTTTTTGTTTTACCTTCTCCCTCATCAAAAAGGTACATTATGATTTGGACACGGGAGTTTTTTTACCTTCTTCCTCATTAAAAAGGTACATTATGAATGCTCACGACAATTTTCTACCTTCTCCCTCATCAAAAAGATACATTATGAATGATCACGGGAGTTTTTTACCTTCCCCTTCATCAAAAAGGTACATTATGAATGATCATGGGAGTTTTACCTTTTACCTTATCAAAAAAGTACATTATGAATGATCATGGGAGAATTTTACCTTCTCCCTCATCAAAATGGTACTGATATTGGATGAATGGATGTATGTCATTGATGATATGAAGGTTAAGCTTTTATATTATGCGGTCCAAAAGATAGGAGAATTTGAAGCTAAAAACAATAATGGTTGATGTGTAAAACTTTGTAATAGATTTCTAGAAGAAAGAGGACTTGATTTGGAAATGAAATTTAAATGAGAATTGAAATGAGTTTTTAAATGATTTTTGAAGTGAATTAGTTTATGAATATATGTGTATGCATGAAAGTGTGTTTATGCATGTATAAAATTATGAGATGATTTCTTGAGTTAGGTTAATGAGATGAACTCATCAAATGCATGAATGCATGATTGTATTTATGAAATTACATGTATTCACATGCATGTGCATGAGGGCATGTACATGTGCATGACTTTGTGATTGGTATGTGTACATGAGAGTATGTATATGTATGTGTTTATGAGTTAAACATGAATGATGAGTATATACACTGAATTTTGACTATGAGCATGTGCAAAGTATGGTGACTAGGAAAAATAAACATCTATGTGCATGAGATCATATGCATGAACATGAATTTATGATTTTACATGATTGCATGGATTTATGAGTAGATATGTATGAAAAGTATGTATCATAGGCATATACCTAAATTGATGAAGTGTGAACATGTGTGTGCACTGAAGCATGTATAAATTTGACGTATGATGACTAGAAATGAGAGAATGTATGCCCAATATGATATCTTTAAAATGTATGTGAATGTATGATATTGATGGCATAGCTATGAAGATGTGGAAGCATAAAGCAAGCTACAACAACTGAAGATGAGGGTAAGAGAGTTATAAATGAGTTTTGACCTCCATGAGAAGTTCAAAAACTTTTACACTTGAGTTAATGTAGGGTTATAAAAGATGAAGAATAGCTATAGAGAAGAAATATATAAATATGAAGATCTTAGTTCCTCTAGGATTTTGAGTAACCATGTAGTGAGGGTATATGTAAAAAGCTAAGTTTGGGGATAAGCTCTAGAGATCCTAGCTTTTGTTGCACGGCCATTACTGAACCAAAATGTTGAATTGACAAAGTTTCATTACATCTAGACTTGCACTGCTGCAAGAATACTTCTGAGAAGAGTGCAATTTGAAGATCTTCCTATCTATGTAATACTTCAAAGTTTCCTTGAATCTACTTACACTGATATGTTTATGACAACAGGTTAGGTTCACGTGCGTACATTGGTGCGGATTGTAATACTCTACTTTTGTTGTTTGGTTGTGCAGAAGAAATAAAGCTCATTTTTAGGGGGATGAAGTGTTATTTTTTATCATTCTGAATTCATCTAGAATTTCAATGATGTTTTGTTACATCTGAAGGAGTGCACAAGATCGGTGCTAGTACCCTTCAGTCATCTCAAAAATGTTTCCAAAGATTGTGAAACATGAATTATTTAAGTTTCCTTTACATGCGTATCCTTATCTAATGAGTTACTTCTGTGTTCATCATGTGCCAGATCTAATTGAACTCTTGCTCTTGTGATCATAGCCGAACAACCGGCATAAGAGGAAAAAATTGACAGATTTATCCTGGCTTGCAAAGATCTATTGCAGCGTGAACAATGCAGTCAATTAGAATTTCTTTCATCAGTGATGCTGCTTTTTCCTCATACTCATAATTATCCCTACATTCCCACCTAAGGAGATGCCGCCATTTAGTTTGTATGTCGCAATAGTAACATGCATTTGTTTTCCACTGGCGACCGTAATACCAACGGTTGGCTTTATCCACCAGCCATCGCTTTCGCGTCGACACCATCTACGATACTTAGATATCACGACACTTAGCCCTCAGCAACACTTAGATATCCCGACACTTGGCCTTCAGTGACACTTAGATATCGCGAAACTTGGCCCTCAGTGACACTTGGATATCGTCACGCTTGGCCCTCAGTGACACTTAGATATCGTGACACTTGGCCCGTGGTGACACTTAGATATCGCGACACTTAGATATCATGACACTTGGCCTTCAGCGTCACTTAGATATCGTGTCACTTGGGGAGTAAAAGATATCGATGATACAAGATATCTACCAAATATCGCGACCCACGGGAATTCAAGTACTGCAATACTTGAACTCAGTCAGGCAATACATTTGGATTTTCTCACAAATAAGCAATGATTTTAAAAAACTAGATTAATGTATGTGATCTTAGTGCCCATTCCTTCTTCTCAAAGTTCTTGTATCACAAATCTTACTCAAACCCACAATACCTCCCTCATGAAATCGGTCACAGGTCATCTCATGCTTTGGCCTCATTCAAATTGAACTTTTAGAGAAGTAACTTGGTCAAATCACCTTCACAAAGCTATGCTCAAGCTAACTTCAACCCCCACTTGCTTTTTCTTGCTCCAATAGCCTCGATCTCTCACCCATGAAACCTATCATCTATGCTTTCCCGACACTTGCTAGGAAACTAGTGATCTTAAAATGCCCTCTTTTTGGTTTTTAATGTTGGTGCAAGACAAGCCTTAACACATTGGCTTGGAACATGAACTCATGGAAAACTAGTTTGGACAAAGCTTCATCAAGGCTTCACTTGAAGCAAGGCTCATATGAACATATGCTTAGATGTTCTCACTTTTTACCCCTTTGTAAAAGTCTATATGACTTAGCATTTATTTGTAATCACTTGAAGTCACTCACCTACCTCATTAGTCGTGGAAAAGAGAATAGTTTAGTGGAGAGAATATCTCCATAACTTTAGAGGAGAGATTCTAGGGAGCCTTAGTTTGAATTTGAAATCAAATGTTCACTCAATTCATATAAAGTGAAGAAGAAAAAACTCGCGGTTAGTTCAGTCACTTCAGCTCACTCCCCGAGGCATATTGTCTTTGTAACTGAGTGTGTGTTAGTGCTACATCATAGCCTACACCACCACACCTCAATTAGCTATGCTTGTCATGCTATTGAGCTTGTACAATCTTATCAATCAATAGATATATACACATTCATCATTTCTGGTTCTCTGTGTTATCTTCTCCAAGTTTGTCAACTTCAACAGAGCATAACTCAAGATCTACTGAACCAAATCAAGTGTTCTATAGCTCATTCGAACCAGCTCAAGGTCTTCTACAAGCATACAAGATCTCAGAAGTTTTCATTCAGCCATTTGGGAGAAATCTGCTTCGAAGTGCACACTGGTCTGTGTCTGCAAAGTTCCTAAAAAGTCGGGGGTAATTAGAATTTTGCTAAACTTATTTCTCAGTGCATAGTTTATCAATTGGAGTGATTCCACTTGTGATTGGTAGCTTACTAAGGTAATTTAATACTCCCAAAAGGAATTGTTTCAATTTTAAGTGTGCTGGTCACACTGAGTGAAAGTCTGAGCAGGTGTCACTACAGAAATAGAAAGTTTTTTCTTGATTTTGAAGTGCCAAGTTATCTGTTTTGGTTTGATCATTACCCAAACCATTTCCAAAGTACATATATGGTTTCTTTGTGTCATTTGGAAGCTAAGCAAGTGTACTAAGTATATCTGGAATCAAAAGAGGGCAGGTGTGAAGCAGGTTTTGCAGCATCAACTCATTTCTTGAGTGCATCCAACCATCACTCCCAACAGTGGTATCAGAGCAAATAAGGTAATCATGGGTGATGGTTTCCCTTCCTTCATTGACAAATCGGACAGAAACAATTATCAAGCTTGGTCATTGAGAATGAAGACCTATCTACAAGGGAGAAGTCTATTTGGATACATATCAGGAGATGAGGAATTGCCCTCATTCAAGACTAGAGGACTACCCACAAAGGATGAACATGAAAGGCTCAACCAATGGTGTGCAAAGGATGCTTTGGCAAGGTCTTATCTCTTAAACTCTATATCTGACTTTCTTTTACCTCATATAAGGAATAGTAAGACCTCCCAAGAGACTTGGGAAACCTTGTCAAATTATTTTTCTTCCAACACAAGGGCTAGGAAGAATCAATTATGGATTGAGTTCACAACCCTTAGGAAGCAGCCCAAGCAATCAGTTTCAGAGTATGTGACAAAGATCAAAGATGTGGCAGACCAACTGGCAAGCATTGGAGAGGAAATTGAAGAGGAACAAATAGTCAGGCAAGTAACAAATGGACTCAAGACAGATGATAAGTGGGAAAGTTTCACCACTGCAGTGGACCTCTATATGGACATGCATACCCCTGATCTCACAACACTCATGGGCCAACTATTTACACATGAAGCAAAGTTTACAAAGGCTGGAGATCAATCAAAAGGTAACAACCCCTTTGCTCTCTATACTGATAAGAAAGTTAAGGATAAAGGTAAAGGGAAGAAACAGGATGAAGAAGGCTCTACCTCTCAAGCTAATTATGCAGGGAGAGGTAGGTCATCTAGAGGAAGAGGTAGAGGAGATAAGTCAGGTAGGGGGAGACCCTACAACTCATCACCATGCAACATTTGTGGATTGTCCAATCATACCACAGATGAATGCTACAAGAACTACAAAAATCAGAGAGGAAGAGGCTACTCAAGAGGTGGATACTCTCAAGGGAGAGGCAGATTCAATCAACACCAAAGCTACAATGGATACAACAACCAATACAACAACAACTACAACAATAACCACAATGGTAACTACCAAGGTGGATTCAGAAATAGAAGAGACTACAACAACTACACAGAGGAGCAAGATGACTCCCTATTGATCATGAATATGACCTCCAAGGCAGGTACAAATGATGATCATTTATTTTACATAGACTCAGGATGTTCTAACCATGTAGCTGGCAATGTGGCACTACTTTCTGATTTGGAAGAGCCCAAGGGCAAACATCAGGTACAAACAGGTGATGACACTAAACACTCTGTTGTCAAAATTGGAAATGTGAAGACATGTGATGGTAACCAGAATCTATTGAGCAGGGTACTCTATGTACCAACTATCACTAAGAATCTAATGAGTGTTGGTTAGATTGTGGAGAAAGGTTTGCAGGTCAGATTCACACAACATGGAGCATATGTGGAGGACCCAAAACATGGATTCAGAAGGATAGCCAAAGGGGAGAAATCAGGTAGATTATTTACATTTGAGCTAGAAGACACCAAGAACATTGCTTTGTATAATTATAAGGATCAGACACTTTCAGAATTAGAAATATGGCATAAGAGATTAGGGCACATAGGTGAAAGGACTCTAAAGCAAATGTGCAGGGATCAATGTGTGCTTGGGATACCTAATGTATCCAAGCAACACATGATTTACAAATGTGGATCATGTCAATTTGGTAAGTCTCACAGATTACCATATTCAAGGAAAGGTTTCATGCATGAAGATTACCTAGACTTGGTACACACAGATGTTTGGGGACCTAGCAAGGACCCTTCCATTTCTGGTTCAAGGTATTATGTGTCCTTCATTGATGATTATAGCAGGTGGACCATTTAATACTTTATGAAGCATAAAGATGAAGTGTTTAATTGTTTCAAGAGGTATCTTGCACTTGTTGAAAATCAAACAAGAAGAAGTTTGAAGAGGCTAAGGTCAGATGGTGGAGGAGAGTACTTCTCCAATGAGTTTGAAGATTTCTTGCAGGAAAGAGGCATCAAAAGGGAGATTACTACAAGGTACTCACCTGAACAAAATGGGGTAGCTGAAAGAAGGAATAGACTCATTGTGGAAACAGCTAGGTCTATGCTTAATGAAAAAAGGTTGCCAAATTATCTTTGGGCAGAGAGTGTATCCACTGCCACTTATCTTATCAATAGGTTGCCATCCAAATCACTTGATGGCATGACACCATATGAAGCTTGGCATGGTAAGACACCCTCTCTGGATCATTGCAAAATTTTTGGTTGTGTAGCATATGTGCATATTCCCTCACAGGTAAAGGGAAAGCTAGACCCCAAGGCTGAAAAATGTATCTTCATTGGTTATGATTTGAACCAAAAGGGATACAGATTCTACAATCCAACAAACAAAGGGTTCAAGGTAAGCAGAGATGTCATTTTTGATGAGAATGACTCTTGGTATGAGAATGAATGCAGGAAAGTGAGCCTACCCTATGACATGGAAGAAGATTTTCCAAAGCTCACCAAGGAAGAACCAATTCAGCAAGAAGATTCAAGCTCAGATGATGATGATACAATAAACCTTGAAGAGTTTAAAGCTTGGAAGTCCAAAGGGAAGATGAAGATGAAGCAATTAGAAGATAAACCAGAAACTTCAACTCAAGCAATGAGGAAATCTCAGAGAGAAAAGAAGAAGCCTATCAGATTTGGGTATGACACATCACTTGTAACTAAACATTCTATATATCTTGCAAAGGACTTGTTGAATGAAGAACCAGGTACCTATGAAGAAGCAATTACCAAACCAGAATGGAGAGAAGCCATGGATGAAGAGATGGAAGCTCTCAAGGAAAGTGATACTTGGGACTTGGTACCCAAGAAAGACTCTATGAAGGTAATAGGATCAAGATGGATCTACAAACTAAAAAAGAATTCAGATGGAACAATAAACAGGTACAAAGCTAGGTTGGTAGCCAAGGGTTTTGCACAAACCCAAGGCATTGATTATGAGGAGACATTTTCTCCTGTGGCTAAGATGCCAACTATCAGAATTTTGGTAAGTGTAGCTGCATCCAAGAATTGGAATATGTACCAATTAGATGTCAAGAATGCTTTCTTGAATGGATGGATATCTGAAGAAGTCTACATGTCACAACCACCTGGCTATGAAGATCCAAAAAAGGTACATTATGTTTGTAAATTGAAGAAGGCTCTGTATGGTTTAAAGCAGGCACCTAGAGCATGGAATTATAGGTTGACAACCTATCTCCAAGACCAAGGATTTGTAATGAGTAAGGCAGACACTTCTCTATTCATAAAGAGAAGTAGTACAGAGGTAATATATCTATGTGTCTATGTTGATGACATCATTATTACAGGAAATGATGTACAGGGAATTAGACATATCAAAGGACAGATGATGAAAGAATTCAAGATTAGTGATCTTGGATTATTAAAGTATTTCCTAGGTCTTGAATTGGTCTATACAAATTCAGGTATCTACATCACTCAAAAGAAGTATGTGCAGGATATGGTCAAGAAGTTTGGCTTGCAGGATGCTAAGGTATCTACTACTCCAATGGAGATCAATCTAAAGCTAAGTGCTCATGAAGGAGAAGAAGTCAAAGACATTACAGGATACCAAAGTATGGTAGGTAGTTTGAACTATGCTACCTTGACAAGAATTGACATAGCATATGGAGTTAGTGTGCTCAGTCAATTCATGCACAAACCAAGGATACCTCACCTAGAGGCAGCAAAGAAGATCTTGAAGTATCTGAAGGGAACTCAAAGTCATGGTTTGTACTTTCCTTATACATCAGATATTGACATTAAAGTTTACTCAGATGCAGATTGGGCAGGATGCAAGGATGATAGGAGAAGCACCTCAGGATACATTTGTTTTGCAGGAGATAAGCCCATTTCTTGGTCAGCCAAGAAGCAGCCTACAGTGGCATTATCATCCACTGAGGCAGAGTATAGAGGGCTTGCCAATGCCACTCAAGAAGCTATCTAGTTGAAGCTTCTATATACAGAGTTAGGTCTATATACAAGGCCACCAATTATTTTTTGAGATAACACTAGCTCTCTTCACCTTGCAGCTAATCCAATTTATCATGCCAGAACCAAACACATAGAGGTTCATTACCACTATGTGAGAGAGAAATTGCTAAGTAAAGATATACAATTGACTTATGTGTCTACTAATATGCAATGTGCAGATTTACTTACAAAGGGATTGGATGAAAACAAGCTATGCAGATTTAAATCCATGATTGGATTGCAGGATGTGATTGAAGACTAAAGATAAAGAAGATGAAGACTTGAGCCAAAGTGTTTAGCTTGAGGGGGAGCTGTTGGTGCAAGACAAGCCTTAACACATTGGCTTGGAACATGAACTCATGGAAAACTAGTTTGGACAAAGCTTCATCAAGGCTTCACTTGAAGCAAGGCTCATATGAACATATGCTTAGATGTTCTCACTTTTTACCCCTTTGTAAAAGTCTATATGACCTAGCATTTATTTGTAATCACTTGAAGTCACTCACCTACCTCATTAGTCGTAGAAAAGAGAATAGTTTAGTGGAGAGAATATCTCCCTACCTTTAGAGGAGAGATTCTAGGGAGCCTTAGTTTGAATTTGAAATTCAAATGTTCACTCAATTCATATAAAGTGAAGAAGAAAAAACTCGCGGTTAGTTCAGTCACTTCAGCTCACTCCCCGAGGCATATTGTCTTTGTAACTGAGTGTGTGTTAGTGCTACATCATAGCCTACACCACCACACCTCAATTAGCTATGCTTGTCATGCTATTGAGCTTGTACAATCTTATCAATCAATAGATATATACACATTCATCATTTTTGGTTCTCTGTGTTATCTTCTCCAAGTCTGTCAACTTCAACAGAGCATAACGCAAGATCTACTAAACCAAATCAAGAGTTCTATAGCTCATTGGAACCAGCTCAAGGTCTTCTACAAGCATACAAAATCTCAGAAGTTTTCATTCAGCCATTTAGGAGAAAGCGGCTTCGAAGTGCACACTGATCTGTGTCTGCAAAGTTCCTAAAAAGTCGGGGGTAATTAGAATTTTGCTAAACTTATTTCTCAGTGCATAGTTTATCAATTGGAGTGATTCCACTTGTGATTGGTAGCTTACTAAGGTACTTTAATACTCCCAAAAGGAATTGTTTCAATTTTAAGTGTGCTGGTCACACTGAGTGAAAGTCTGAGAAGGTGTCACTACAGAAATAGAAAGTTTTTTCTTGATTTTGAAGTGCCAAGTTATCTGTTTTGGTTTGATCATTACCCAAACCATTTCCAAAGTACATATATGGTTTCTTTGTGTCATTTGGAAGCTAAGCAAGTGTACTAAGTATATCTGGAATCAAAAGAGGGCAGGTGTGAAGCAGGTTTTGCAGCATCAACTCATTTCTTGAGTGCATCCAACCATCACTCCCAACATTTAAGCCTCTGGAATGCACAAAGGCTGAAAGATGTTGAAAGGTAAGGAAAAAAATACTTGGGATTTGAACCTAGCTACCTATCCTACTCTCTTTCTTTCTAGTACCTACTATAACTTCCCTCTCTAGCTCACATCCCTAAACTAACAACTCACTACACACACTCCAAAAGTGAGAAGTAGTGAGTGTGGATGAAAGTGACTTACCAAAGAAAAGAAATTACAACTCCTCTACTCACTTCAATGGTAAGAGCTTTCACCATCACACAAATGCCTTGGTTCAATTCAACAGTCCCCAACAATGACGCCAAAAACATGTGTACCTAAGTATCGACTTAGGGACTGTTACTCAATGGAATAGTCAATGTCTCCCCTAGAAAGTGGAAATTAATTGAGCGGCGCTGAACCAGGACGGATGAACCCGGACGGGTGCCGAAAAAAGTGGATTCGCGGTAGCAGACTTCTATTTAAAAGCACATAAAGGGAAGCGGTAGAGAGCGGCAGTTTTTTTTTCAGAGGGAGTCTCTATTCTGTTGAGTACTGTAGTGAGTTGAGTTGAGCACATCGCGAACTGCAGTATTTGGAAATTGCGATCATCGCATTTAGTCTGTTGTCTGTTATAGTGAATCCATTTGGGAGATTGCGAGCATCGTGTTTTAAAACTATGTATGAGACCTTGATGAGTACAGTAAGTTCTGTTCCATTCTATTCATATTTCATTATTATGCTATTCTTTTGATTGAATCGATTCCCATTCGGTAGTTTTGTGTTGTGAATCTATTTGATGATCAGTTATATACGATTCTGTATCTCTCGGCTGTGAGATTGTGTGTTTGTTGTACTGTGTGAGACTGTGTAAGAACAAAGTTAGTATCTTTTTGGTTGAGTGACCAGGTTCTATACAATAATCTGCGATCACTGAATATTCGATAAGGATCTGTGTGTAGACAGAAGTCTTAGTAAGTTATTAATTGCGGAAGAAATCTGTGACTTGAGTCAGTATACGAAAAGTTTGACGTAATCACGATTCGAGTTGTCTGTGCATTTTGTTCGGTGTGTTTACCTGTCACATGGAACCGTCTTATTGAGAAGTATTTAATTAGTGAGAAGAACGTATTCTAGTAGTTGTAAGTTACGGTCGGATCACTGCGTTATTACCATAGCATATTCAGTCCGAACATTCTAACAAACACTGTGCCGAAGAGTAGTCAGTATTCAAACTCACTCACTGTGTTAAGACGTGAGGAAATACTTACGATTGTGTAAGGAATTGGGAAAATAGTACAGGGCCTCTGTCTAACAGACCCCTACCACTCCCAAGAACCCGAGGACCCGATAATACTTGTCCAAAAGTTGGATTGAAGTATTATTGTTCAACAGGACTAGAGGAGAATGAGACTATATCTCAATCCCCTACAAGTGCATATAATGGGGATTCACGCTTTATATATCAATCCAAGAAGTATCATAACCTAGCCGAGTGTATGAGGACATGGATTCAAATGACGGTCAATGCAAATGTGAACTAACAAAGGTGTAAACAAGTGTAAACTATCACATTCAAAGATTTCATGGTCAGCTACGATGTCGCGATACCTAGAGCAGCAGCCAATAGTGAATCAAGCTTTTCTCTCAGCTCCAAAACTGGGAATATAGCGAATACAGAGTTGTTTTCGAAGCTCTCAAGAAGATGCATCCAATGGTGGTATCTTCACTCGATTCTAACATTCATTCTTCAATTTATGAGCAAAATACTGAGCCACATGATTAACCTACCTATGATTCAGCACTTAGCAACAATAAACTAGCACTACCATGGACAAAAAACACTTCAATACACTCTTTTCAAGCCACATTCATGCATGCAATCTCACAAGGAAGAAGATATAGAGAGAAGACATAAATTCGAAATTATGTACTCTTGATTCTCACAACGGCAAAAAGTGTTTAGAAAGAGTCACCAAACTACTTATATACAAGTGCCCTAAAAAATGGTCATTTCACACAAGAGACCGGCACTTTATTGACTAAAAGACTAATTCCCTACTAGTTTACAAGGGTAATGATACAGATATCTATGGATATGCATCTAGAGGACTCCTCTAGTGCATTTACATCACAAAATATATTACAAGGTGACTATGTTCCAAAAATAAAGTGTCCAAATCGGAAAATATTTGGGGCCCTTCTTTTTCTCTGCATCTCTGCTATGCAAGAGTACCAAATTAATTTCATGGTCTTCAAGGAAGCAACCTATAATTGCTCTCTCATCAACTCAAGCTGAATATAGAGGACTTGAAAATGCTACTCAGGATGCTATGTGGATAAAAACCCTATATTCAGATTTCGGGTTGAATACTTCTACTCCACACATATTTGGAGATAACATTAGTTCATTACATCTTTTTGCTAATCCTATCTATCATGCAAAGACCAAACCATATTGAATTTCACTATCATTATATCAGAGAAAAGGTCATGAGTAAGGAGATACAACTCACATATGTATCCACACATCAGGAATGTGTAGATATGATGACAAAGGCATTGGATGGAAGTAAATTAAGTAGGTTGAAATCGATCATTAGTTTATATTAAATCATGAAGGATTGAGGAATCAAGCATCTTGGGCTTGAGTGTGAGCTATTTGAACAAATAGCAAACCTAATGTTTAGCTATTGTCTCAAAGAATACTCATTAACTTATGAAACTCACATGAGGAACTACATGTGAACAGATGTCATTTTGGCATATTTACCTTAGAGTAAATGTAAAGGAAAAAACAATAAAGAATGTAGTAAAGTTAGGGAGCTGAACCCACCACTCATGTGGTAGAAGGAATCAATTCAAATCAACCCATTAAGTGTAGGAACACTTTTAGGTGAGGAAAAGTCAATTTTCAAACTCACTTGATGAGTATAAATAGAGATGTTTTAGTCGCAAGGAGAATAGGTTCAATCTATGAGCTATTGAGATATACAATTGAGCATATCTTAAGCTCAACATATATATAAGTACGCCACTACAGTTCCCTTGTATCGTATGTTCAAAAAAAAAAATAATTTGCTACATTTCTTCAAGATCATTTCTATCTAATATTCTTTCTTACATCTTCATCATTTTAGTGATTTTGTAGAAGGGATTTCTATGTGTGCACTCAACTAGCTGATGCACTTTTACTTGGAATAGTTAAAATGAAGTGTCCACTATCGACTTATCAAGTTTCATTATTTTTGGTTAAGCCAATCTTGAGATTATGAACTGATGAAGTCGTCTATGTCTACACATCATCTTCTTCTTAAAATGTTGGGATGACCCCCTTGAGTTGCTAAACCCATCGCTCAATGTATAGTGCCTCTAAGTTCATGAAGTAAATTTTGTTAGTAAGTTATACACTTGAATTAGATGTGTGCAAGATCTCTTTGATCAATTCATACTAGGTTGTGAGCTTCGAGCAAAACATAGAGCACTTGCATTCCGAAAATAGAAGGCTTCTTCACATTTCTAGTGCATATAAGTTATGTTTTTTGATGAAAACATTAGGAAGTGATGTTCCAAAGTATCTAGTGGTTGCAAAGCCAAGAAAATTCTACTAAGAATCCCTAGAGTCAACCAGGCAAGTGGAGAGCAGGTTTTGTGCAATACGAGCTCACCTCTAGACCCTACTCAACCATCTCCTCACATATGTGAGAACTGCTTTAATGTAGCGGTTTTGTATCACAATTTGATCATGTATTCAGGCCTCCATATTTGTCAAGCATTAGGGATTCCCTTCATTGACTAGTTTGGTATCTAAATGGCAATAGTCCACGGTGATCAACTTTTAGAGTATTTTGTGCTGAAGATCATTAATTGTATTGTATGTTTGTTGCACCTTTGAGGCATTGATCCAAGAGCAAGGGATTGATTACTTTTATGCACCCACATATGCTTCACCCTCTCAATCACATTGTTTCAATTCCTCCTTTGATTATGAGAATCACTTGTCTACTCATTAGAAAAGAAGCAAGTTCCATCGTGTCTCCAACTCCTCTGTGAAGATGAACACTCTTTGCATCATAGGGATTTGGACCAGAATAGCATCTTTATCTTCATGTGTGCTTCTAGAAGGACCAAGAATCGGTGCCTTGTCTAGTTCTCTGAGTGTTTTATTTTCTAATTTAATTTTGTTGCTTTGTTGATTTACCTAGACCTTAAGAAGTCCACTTCTTAGGTTCATGTTAATTGCATGGTCATGGATCGAGTCTTGTCCTAAGATGAGAGGTTTCATAAGTTCCACATCTTGAAATACTAGCATTTTTAGTGCCATTGGGACATCTTGAAGGTATATAGGACGCTCCACCTCACCCATGCAATGGTTTTATGCACTTCCCAATCCTATAAGATAAGCTTCTATAGGATTGATACTCAATTGCAAGTCCTAACAGTGAGAAAGTCCAACATTTCTTGTGGTTGCACTTGAGTCAATGAAAGCTTTACCATCCTTGCATTCTTTCCTTGTCCTATTTCTAGTCTTACAAAGGGTCTTCAGTCACTTATACAAGGAATAATCTCACTTGAGTTTTGGCACATGGCCACGTGATATCTTAGAGCTTCATGATGAGTTGGATAAGAGTGGTCTCTACCCTCTCTCCTCAATTTCATCCATCAAATACATTCTAATGCTTCTACCTGAGCTTCTTCTGGAATTCATCTTTGTTCCTTCTTGTCTTTCATTGCAATGGTGAGTCAATTAACCATCTTTTCGATGAGAGGTTCTTGATAAAATTTCACTCTACAAGCAATAATGTAGCTAGGTAGATGTCATCCTCCAAGGTAGCTAAGTGGATTTTTCCCCCAGTTGATATTCTATTAATTATCATTGGCCCATACCCATGCTTCTCTTGTTCAAGAGTAGGTTTCATACCCCACCATGCTTCATAAGGATTCAAGCCCTCCACATCTTTACAAGGTACACTATTCACAATATAAGTTGTAGTATTAATAGCTTCTACCCAGATATAATTAGGAAAGTTCTTTTCTTTTATCATGCATCTAGCGAATTCCGCAAGAGCTCTATTTCTTCTTTCTACAAATCCATTTTGCTGTGGAGAGTACCTCAATGTTACTTCTCTTTTATCGCTACATTCCAAAAGTAATCATCAAATTTCTTAGAGAAATACTCTTTCCCTCCATCTAATCTCAACCTCTTAACGCTTTCGACCTATAATCTTTTCTTTATAAGCATGGTAGTGTTCAAATGTATTAAACACTTCAGATTTATCTTTGATCGCATAAAGTGTAATCCATCTTGTTGCATCATATACAAACAAAACATAATCTTTGGATCCATTGATGCTATATTCCTTTGAAACACCCCACACATCTGCATGTATTAACGCAAGCATTTTGAACATATGAATCCTTGCTTGTTGTATGACTGCTTGTGAGCTTTACCTAATTGAGAAGACTCGCATTTATAGGTGAAGTGTTGACCTTGAATATTTGGCAAACCTTTCATTGATCCATTGTTTTCCATTTCTTTTATACCTCTTTCATTAAAATTTCCTAGCCTTTTATGCCTTAGATCCAATTCACTCATCTTTTGACATGAGAACATAGATTTAACAATAGAAGAAATAAATGAAATCAATAAGGATAATGAAGATGAGACTATATTGATGTCTTACCAAAATGATGGCAATAATGAAAACATATGAGCAGATTAGATAGTAACTTGAAGCTTCTAAATGGATATCAGGTAATAGGTTTTATTTATTAACTTGAATAAGGATGAATCCTACTAGAGAGATGAAATCATGTTCTTCTAAGTTAGAAACATGAAGCTCGGGGGTATGCCTAATTATTTTATATATAGCTTTATCTTCGAGGAGTAAATTTTTATCATGTATGTATGCATATGTGTGTGTATTCATGTGTATTATATGTATACATATATTAGTATGCATATATATGTATTTCATGTATATGTATGTGTTTGCATGTGTGTGATATATGTATACATGTGTGTTGGAACCATGAAGTCATGAAAGGCCTATGAAGCTATCAAGGCTATGGAGTACTTGGAAGCCTACCTTGGAGTTAAGGATACTTGAATACTCAAGGCCTTGTGTGACAGTCTTCCAAATTTCCCACTTTTCCCTCTTGTAAATAAGTTTCTTCATAGGAACTCCTGCTTACTTATTTATGTGAGAAAACCCATAAAAACTCAACCTTTCCCTTCTTTTTTGTAAAAGGCTCCTTTTTGAATTCTTTCCTTATTTTAGAAAAGAGAGCTCACTTTTGGATACGTGCAAATGCTCTCTCTCTCTAGGAAGATTCTCTTTTTGATTTTCCCAACTACCTACCTTTTTTAGAACATCTTTAGTTAATGAAGCCTTTGGCCACTTGTATTCAACGGATCCCTCTCCTCTCTTATATAAGGAGAAGCTCATTTTGTAAAAAGGGGAGGTCCCTTGGCCATGGCCTTGGCCTCCATTTTGGTAATGGAAGAAGGTGTCATTTGTTACTCTATTGCCTCCTTGTGTGCAATGGCGTTGGTCTTGGTGTATGGATTTGCATGTGTGTGTGCATGGTTGGGAGGATGTTCCCCTTTGCTCCTTGTGACGTTGGCCATTGTTGCCATTGCTCCATGAGCGTGGGTGAACCTCTCCTCTCATTCTTTGCCCCAACTTGGAGAAACCTCTCACTTCCATGTGAGGCGGTTAGGGTTGTTGCTCCCCTTTTCTCAACAAATTTGGCGCCGTTGCCGGGGACGTCG
The DNA here is from genome assembly GCA_020310875.1 of Ceratopteris richardii. NCBI lineage: Eukaryota > Viridiplantae > Streptophyta > Polypodiopsida > Polypodiales > Pteridaceae > Ceratopteris > Ceratopteris richardii. Next base: position 34,192,070 of record CM035413.1, on the reverse strand, counting down.
GCCTTTAGCCGTTGGTTTTTCCAAGTTTGCGTGTCCATACTTCGTGAGATGCACCTTCACACTTGGAGGAGGATGAATACATGTGGCCTTCGGTTGGCCTAGGGTACCTCCCTTCTTTTAATTTTTGAGTAATTTTAGTTCATTTCTGTTTGATGCACAAAAACTTCCCCTAACCCCTTCCTCTCTCCACACTTCCACATACACATACTCACTCTGGCATCACCCCTCATTTTCTTCATTTCTTGGAATAGGTGTTTGCCTTGGGTAAAGAGAGTGGGTAGTTTTCTTCTCCCGTCCCTCCCTCTTGTCCCTCCCTCTTGTCCAACTCAAGAAAACCAAAATAAATTTGAACACATGAACAATTAAAAGTGTCGCGAGTGATTGTTTTACATATACGCAAAGGTGTGGAGGGGTTAACTTACTCCTCTCTCTCTTCAGGTACGTTGTCACAGACTTGATGGGGGTTGGTGGGAGTTTTAAGTCTCCTCTTGTCACTCTTCCACTCTCCCCTCCACTTTATGATTCATAATGGCGGGGGAAGATGCAGAACCTCCCTTCCACTCTCTCACTCTTCGTCAATTTTGACGGGTGAAATTGCGGGGCTCTCCTTTCTCTCACTTCTGGTTTGAAGTGGAGTCCGTTGAGGGATTGAGCTTCATCGGCGTCCCCCTGTTGGTAGCTATGGAGTCTCGTTCTCCTGCCCCTCTGCGTGCAAGCCCTGTTGAGGTCAAGCCGCGGGGGTTCCCTTTTTCTTCTATCATTAGTCACGCGCGTTTGAGACCATTTCTGTGTTTTAAGGCCGGACCTAGATCTTTTCTCAGAAAACTGTTGTTCAATCGTGGGGTGCGGAGGTCTCTGATGATGGCATGCTTCAATCTTCCCTCCTTTTCGCTATTGTTCGGCTCTGTGCTTCCCTTCTCAATGAAGCATTGGAGCTCTCAAGACTTGAAGATCTGGTGATGCTTCCTTTTATGGTAGCTCTCGACAGATCTTATGATCCCTATCTCCTGCAGTGCACCAAGAAGACGTCAGATTAACGAATATGTGTACACACACACTTGCCTGTTCCCTTCTTTGCGTAGTATTTTTGGGGCTTCCCAATCTCCTCTTCGATTTGGGTTGAGCCTTGACTCCCTGCATGCTTCTGTGATACAAGGAAGTGATTTGGCATACGATTCTAATGCTTACTGACTATACGCAAGAACATGTATATTTAATGAAGCTTCACGATGAATGTTTCTCTCATCTGTAAGTCAATAATTTTGGTTTCGATACAAAATGTGTTAAGTGTTGTCTTGCCAGAATGATATGCGGTGAAGCCACAGGAGAACGACAGTTGTGACATGGCACACAGTTGCTTAGATGACGAGGAGCCAATCTTCGCTTTCTGAAAATCCATGCCGGCTTTTCCGTGTGTCTGATGTTGATGTCCAGAATTTTATTGCATGAATGCAGGGTTTCAGGTCGCTCACATCATTTGGTAGTCAAAGGCTGCTATCTACGCTGCTAAGTACTCATTGAGGAAGTCGAGGCATGGCTCCTCCCCATACCCATGTCTGTGGACACCAAGGGTGTTGCCTACTCCTTTATAGAGACACAGATGAGCACATTTGAGTCCTTGCATGGTGTATCTCAAGCATTTCTGATGTTTGCTGATGTTCTCCTAGGTGTCCGAAGATTTCTCTTATGTATGGTATGCTCCTTAGCAAGCTTCTTTATTGTTGGATTTGGGTACATGTTTTAGCCCTTTTTATCATCTTCTATGAGGGTTGGATTATGGTGGCATTCTTTCATAGTACTTCATAGTAGTAGAATTGACGCTGGATTTGTTGTTGGTCATTGTGCTTTTTGGTTCCTTCTCTATACTACATGATACCTCGTGTCAGCGTGTTTTTGTATTTCCTACTTGGAGGGGTCGCTATGCTGAGGGAGAGTTCCCATAAACATTCCCTCAGGGTACTTTAGCTCCGGCTTCCCTTGTTGTCTTTGCTAGACTCCAACCCAGAATATGTTGGTCTGATGCTTGCCTATTGCTTTGCAACTGTCTTCATGCAACGGAACAATACCTGCCCATTCTGTTGTGCCTCCGTGTTTTGATGTGAACTATTGCCCTGTTGTGGTAATTGAAGCTCCTAGTTACGGGCATTCTAGTGGCTTTTTTTTACTAATGGGTTGTGCTCAGCCGAGTCATAGGTCTTCTATAACTTGCTATGGAATGAGTTTCTCTGCACGATGTTATTACATACTCCTCGATAGCTCATATCATGGAGTTAAGGTTCTACCAGTGCCTTCCAACCCTTGTGGCTCATGATTGTTGCATTATTGTGGGATCCAACCCCTGTTGGCTTCCTCTCTTGGTCCAAAATCTGCTGCATGTGGGGTTGTGCCCTCTCCAACTGCCCTGTGACTACTGATCGAGCTGTGTGAGGGCCTGGAGATGCATAGCTGCTCTTCATTCATCCTTGCTTTCAGTGTAACTTTGAGATCATTCTCTAGTGTTTGTCAGACGTGGCCTTCCTTCATAGGTTGGTCGGGTGCTCCCTCTGCTCAAAATGCCTTGCGATCAGTTTTCGAGGATACTATCACGATCACTTCTCCAGAAGCTTTGTCACAGGAAAAGAATTTTGGTCCTCAATGAGTATTACATACTCACTCCCTCTATGCCTAGTCTCATGTTGTTGCCAGGATTAATGAAACTTTCCTCACCATGCTTTTTGATCAAGGGCTAAATCGCGCTTATTTCCACTGATGATACTACTTTAATGTATGATGTCTTACTGTGTAAAATTGACAAGTGCGCTGTAAATCTCAATGTTAGTATGGTACGGTGTTATTTGTTACAAAGGAATATTCTCGAGATCGTGAGCTTGTTGAAGTATTAGCCTTAGATTTGATATCTGCTCTACATAGATGCTTCACTCGGGCTGCTATCCTTATCATGTATGATTAGTTAAATAAAAAATGAAGGTGTACCAAGTCTAAAATTGGCACAAAGAAATTTTGGATATGCCCGAATGGTTGAAGTCTATTCCTTTCATAAGAGTTTTTGTGGACATTTTAATTGTGGTAATGCCTAGGATTATCTTATCACAGCGGTCTTGAAGAATATGTGAGAGTTTTATTATTATCATATTCTAGCTTGAGGGCTATCAAGTTCATCTAAGGAATAGAACCACCTGGGGAGGGGGGCTTTGCAGAAATTTTCTTTTGCTACATCTCAAAGATGTCCTTATTTATGTCTGATTGTATCTTTGTCCAATTCTATCCCTTTTTGGCTGACCAAGAAATACGGTAGTGTGTCTTAAAGGCATTATAAGTGATGGGGATTGTGATGACCCACTTCAGAGTTTGTGTCCGAATTACCTACTAACAAACATCTTACCCATGATTGATAGATGAATGGATGTTAGAAATGCTTGCGATTTTAGACCATGTGGGAGCTTTGGTTTACAGGTTGATGATGCTCGGAGGGCTAGCTGTGTAGGAAGTGATCCAAAACTCAATATCAAAATTGATAGGCTTACCACACAAGGAAGCTCTACAACTAGCTCTCTCCAATAGAATTGGAACGATGGCTGACCTTGGGTCATCTATACTTATGTACATTTATAATCAGGAAGGTATTTGTTTGTTGCTCCCTGCAGGTTGGGAACACTTGAGGTGCTTCGAAATGACTAGTGCCACTTGAAACAACAAATTGTTTGGAATATGTCACTATATCCGTGGGAATTTGGAATTCCTTGTCTACCCTTTTAGGATGGTCCAAGCAAGCTTTGGATTTAACTCTTTATGAACTTGGGTCAAACCTTCTCATCTATATACTTGTGAAATATACAAACTTTTTCATACTCAAACATACACATATTGGGACATATATATCAGAAACTTAAGAACAAATGATATGACATTAGGCATTCAAGGAACCACACACTGATACACGCAAACACACTTATATTTTCCAAACATTTATGTGCTTTGACTTAGCACCCTCGATATGATCATTAGTAAAGTATAAGGCTGCAAGGATCTAAGGCTATTGTCTATTGGAGGCCTAACGTTCATAGCTCTTTGAAGTTGGTTTGTCATGCATTCTACTTGAACAATATGGAGGACTAACCAGGTCTGCCACACTTTGAAGGAGTAACTACCTCTAAAGACGGTACGTGAACAACCCCTCAAAAATGTTGAACTCTGTCTTTTCTGGTTTATTTTTCATGACTATAGAGGTTGAGACAGGGAAATCGATATTGGAAGTTCTTGATATCACCACCCACTAAACTGTTTGTTTGCTTCCAACACTAATTCCTGAACAATTTTTTTTCTGATCTTTGCAAACAGTGCAACAGATATCAAGCTTGGATCTATTGATATTGAGGGTTGCAATCATGCTGGCTACTATGTTCTAGTTTTGCAAATGTGCAAAATGGTTTACGTCCTATCAGTACCCATCCTGTCTCACATAAAACACCACTTGTTTGAGTGCAACTTGGGCTCTGACGGGAAAGATTCATGACTCTGGAAGTTTTATAATTTGCAAAGCTTGGTGACAAATTTTCTAAGGCTGATCTCATTCTGTGGCTCTAGATTCATTCTAGTTTGGAGCATGCTTCCATAAATCATTGTCTCGATATGCCATAATGTTTCGAAGTTTTGCTCTCTTGACTGTGTACTATTGTTCGACAATGTTTGCTGAAGCTATCAATTAATTTTGTCCTCTACAGTTGTAGCTTCTAGTAAAGTAGTGATGTTTAATATGCTTTGGATTGATATAATCGCTAAAAGCAAATTGATGCAGAAACTGGATAAGCTTGGGGCCGTCACAAAATGGAAAGCGTAAGTATGACTTGTTGCTCGTGTGGTTCGAATGTGTCAAGATCTTTTATATTTTGCAGGTTATGCACTCCTGACTTTGTTATCTATGAACAAAGTATGATCTTCACTATGGTTTTGTGCAAAGGGTAAAACATGTTGCATGTGTTAAACTTGGATGCCACCTGGTTCACTTGCTATCAAGAGCTACATGTGCCTTCTGTCAATTCTTGGAGTTTCCTTTAGGCACATCATATCTATGTGTGATCTTCTTGCTTGATGAAAAGCTTGTAGGTGACTCGAGCATATTGATTCTTCTCCTTGGGGAAGCAATCCCTTGGAATGATTAAAGAACTTTTGGGGATACTGAATTCTTTTTTCTGATCTTTAAATGAGAAGTTAATTGTGTACTCAATTACTCTTGACTCTGAGTGTTGCAGGTTTGAAACGAAGGATGATGGTGCTACCATGTCTTATGAAGTTTCTGTAGCATGCTTCTGTCATAGTCATTAGAAAGGGATAACATGCTTGTTTCCCTCAATATGATGGTATTGGTTGCATGTGACCACTTATGTTCAAAAGGCAAATAGTAATACCATAGGGTTGATGTGTGAATATTGTGCGAAGAATGGCTTGCTCTAGGAGTGTGTCTGCCCAATATTTTAGGCATAGAATCTAAAGGGTTTGTTTTGATCTTGCAAAGTTACTGGAAGTGTGGGTGGATTTAGACTTGTTCACATGCAATAGTCTCAATGGTGTGAATGTTACTTGATGCCTGTATTCATTGACCCATTAATAGGAATTTGGTCCAAGACTGCACAAACTCTTGCTACCTTTTAATGCATCTCTCTTGAGTCTACTCTTTATTAATGCAAGTAGCAAAATTCTTGGGTTGGTGCATAATGCTCTCATGATGTAAGCATGTATTCTTTAAAGGATATTTGCAGGTGAGAATGTACATAGGGGGTTGAATTTTTTTTAAGTACGAAGTCATGAATGAATGATTGTTTTTTGCTAGAGAAGTAACTCTCTAGTTTCACAAAGCTCATTTAAGGCTTATGTTTAGCATTACAGGCCAACATATTTAGAACATTGATCCTCCTTACCTCCTATAGATGATTTGCTACTGTGCTTTGCAGGAATAGTGTTGGATAAGTTGTTTGAGTCTCATGCATGCTTGCAAAATGTTAGGACTCATAATGTTACACAATTATCTATTCATTTTTGAGGCACATAATGTCATGTTAAATTGCAAGCTTGTTGACTAGGAGCATAGTATGAATGATGGCAGGAACATAAGTTAAACTTGCAACTACATATTACTCGTGCTATACAATGCAATATGTCACACTCACTTGGAAATAACAGATTATGGCATCATCTTTTGGAGCACTTAGATGAGAAGATTTTTTTTAGAGCTCTTCTCATTAGAAGAGCAAGTCCTTAGTGAAAGATGTTCCCTGAAGTGGAAACTATTCATGAAATTGCATTTTATGGTTGCTTCTTTTCAAATTCAGTCTACTTGTTATGTATGTTTAAATTTCAGGTATTGGAGCTTTGGAAGAAGCGCATTGGATGGAGGCTGGGTTGACTGCCCCCCAAGGGGATTGTGTCGCTCAGCAATTGCTGGATTGAAGATTTGAAGGCAGACGGCTTGCTGATTCAAAAGATTTGCAACCTTGCAACAATCAGACTTGAATTGCTGCCTATTTGAAGTTGAAGACTCCAAACATTGGACCCGTTCGGCAGTGTATGCCTCTCCTCTCTTAGCTTTGTCGAGGACGACAAAGACTAGGTGGGGGAGGGTGTTGGAACCATGAAGTCATGAAAGGCCTATGAAGCTATGAAGGCTATGGAGTACTTGGAAGCCTACCTTGGAGTTAAGGATACTTGAATACTCAAGGCCTTGTGTGACAGTCTTCCAAATTTCCCACTTTTCCCTCTTGTAAATAAGTTTCTTCATAGGAACTCCTGCTTACTTATTTATGTGAGAAAACCCATAAAAACTCAACCTTTCCCTTCTTTTTTGTAAAAGGCTCCTTTTTGAATTCTTTCCTTATTTTAGAAAAGAGAGCTCACTTTTGGATACGTGCAAATGCTCTCTCTCTCTAGGAAGATTCTCTTTTTGATTTTCCCAACTACCTAGCTTTTTTAGAACATCTTTAGTTAATGAAGCCTTTGGCCACTTGTATTCAACGGATCCCTCTCCTCTCTTATATAAGGAGAAGCTCATTTTGTAAAAAGGGGAGGTCCCTTGGCCATGGCCTTGGCCTCCATTTTGGTAATGGAAGAAGGTGTCATTTGATACTCTATTGCCTCCTTGTGTGCAATGGCGTTGGTCTTGGTGTATGGATTTGCATGTGTGTGTGCATGGTTGGGAGGATGTTCCCCTTTGCTCCTTGTGACGTTGGCCATTGTTTCCATTGCTCCATGAGCGTGGGTGAACCTCTCCTCTCATTCTTTGCCCCAACTTGGAGAAACCTCTCACTTCCATGTGAGGCGGTTAGGGTTGTTGCTCCCCTTTTCTCAACAAATTTGAGCAACATTCGAACCACACGAGCAACAATGTGTTAAATATGCATATGTGTATATATGCATATGCATTTATGTAAAATATTCATGTATTCATGTACGTAATATATGCAAGCGTTTATAATTGTGTACATGTATATATGTATATGTGTCTATGTGTAAATATGTACATGTAAATATGTATGCATGTATATATATGTTTGTGTGTGCATGTAGGCATGTACATGTATGTGTAAATATGTACATGTAAATATGTTAGTATGTATATATATATTTATGTGTGCATTTAGGCATGTATGTGTGATGCATAATATATCTACTCCATTTTATATTTATGTATCCTATCTACATGATGTGTATATATCTTTACATATATTATGAATCATGATCCTCGTTGATTCGAGTAGCTATATATAGAGGCATAAGGTTGGAAGGAGAGACATCTCTCTAGTAGGACGTCGGAGGTGTACATATACTTCAAACATATGGCTAAAAGGTTGAATTAGAGTTTTTAAATTAGGGATTTCAAAACCCTAATATCAAGATTAGTGCTCTCTCTCTCTCATATACATACATACCGTGCATTGTCACGACCATGCGCCATAAGTGTCCGCATCTCTTTTAGACACCATTTAAGAGACCACCCTGTCCCAAACTCCGTCTCAAGTGAACTGAGCATGTACTTTTTATCCCTCTCATCATGCTCACTACAAAAATAAGAAACATAATATAAATAAAACATAAGATATATATTTCAATTTATATGTAAAACTTTTACTTACTTCCACGGTAAGTGGATAAAGCGCAGGTAAGAGTCGCATAGTGCACGCATTCTCCTCTTGAACTCCAATCCATTTCCTATGTATACAATATTCCCCTCTGGCTCTATGTCACACTCTAGTCCTAACGTGCCTATGCATGTCCTCATAGGCAACATCTCTGCTCTGCTATCACGTGCTGGAGGTGGTATAGGTGTCCTGAAAATAGATAGATAGAAATAAATAAAAATATGTGCTATAATATCATTAAAAAAGTTTATGAAAAAAAACATACCTATGAGGAGATAGCTCTCTTCCTGCATGTGGATCCACTGAAGAGCCCTCGTCTGATCGCGTAAGCATCTGGATCGTATAATCCAGCTCCTCATCGGACATCTCTGCGTAGTCCCGCATTATGGCCCCTAGAGTATCTGACGGAACTCTTGCTCTCATAAGACTTTTTATGAGAGTGAGTTTCGCCTTTCTCTCTCTACTGGGATCCATAATACCTTACATATAAAACAAAATGGTTAGAAATCAATATATATACCTGTATGTGTGTGTATGCATGTGTATGTGTGTGTATGCATCATTATGTGTGTAAGTGTCTATGTGTGTTTGTGTGTGTGTATATGTGTGTGTGTGTGTGTCTATGTGTATGTGTGTGTGTCTATGAGTGTGTATGTGTTTATGTGTATGTATGTATCTATGTGTGTGTATGTGTCTATGTGTGTATGTGTATGCATGTATGTATGCATATATGTGTGTATGCATGTGTATGTGTGTGTATGCATCATTATGTGTGTATGTGTCTATGTGTGTATGTGTGTATGTATATGTGTGTGTTGTCTATGTGTATGTGTGTGTGTCTATGAGTGTGTATGTTTTTATGTATATGTATGTATCTATGTGTGTGTATGTGTCTATGTGTGTATGTGTATGCATGTATGTATGCATATGTGTGTGTATGCATATGAATGTGTGTATGCATCATTATGTGTGTCTATGTATGCATGTGTATGTGTGTATGCATCATTACGTGTGTAGGTGTCTATGTGTGTATGTGTCTGTGTATATGTGTTTGTATGTGTGTATGCATGTGTATGTGTATGTGTCTATGTGTGTATGTGTATGCATGTATGTATGCATATGTGTGTGTATGCATGTGTATGTGTGTGTATGCATCATTATGTGTGTATGTGTGTAGGTATATGTGTGTGTTGTCTATGTGTATGTGTGTGTGTCTATGAGTGTGTATGTGTTTATGTATATGTATGTATCTATGTGTGTGTATGTATCTATGTGTGTAGTGTATGCATGTATGTATGCATATGCGTGTGTATGCACATGTATGTGTGTGTATGCATCATTATGTGTGTCTATGTATGCATGTGTATGTGTGTATGCATCATTACGTGTGCATGTGTCTATGTGTGCATGTGTCTATGTGTGTATGTGTGTGTGTCTATGTGTATGTGTGTGTGTTTATGAGTGTGTATGTGTTTATGTGTATGTATGTATCTATGTTTGTGTATGTGTCTATGTGTGTATGTGTATGCATGTATGTATGCATATGTGTGTGTATGCATATGTATGTGTGTGTATGCATTATTATGTGTGTCTATGTATGCATGTGTATGTGTGTATGCATCATTACGTGTGTATGTGTCTATGTGTGTATGTGTGTGTGTATATGTGTTTGTATGTGTGTATGCATGTGTATGTGTGTGTATGTATCTATGTGTGTGTATGTTTCTATGTGTGTATGTGTATGCATGTATGTATGCATATGTGTGTGTATGCATGTGTCTATGTGTGTATGTGTGTGTATATGTGTGTGTGTCTATGTGTATGTGTGTGTGTTTATGAGTGTGTATGTGTTTATGTGCATGTATGTATCTATGTGTGTGTATGTGTCTATGTGTGTATGTGTATGCATGTATGTATGCATATGTGTGTATGCATATGTATGTGTGTGTATGCATCATTATGTGTGTCTATGTATGCATGTTTATGTGTGTATGCATCATTACGTGTATGTGTCTATGTGTGTATGTGTGTGTATGTGTGTGTGTCTATGTGTATGTGTGTGTGTCTATGAGTGTGTATGTATTTATGTGTATGTATGTGTCTATGTGTGTGTATGTGTATGCATGTATGTATGCATATGTGTGTGTATGCATATGTATGTGTGTGTATGCATAATTATGTGTGTATGTGTCTATGTGTGTATGTGTGTGTGTATACATTATGACAGTGTATGTAAGCATGTGCATTATGTATGCATATAAGTATGTATGTATGCATATGCATATGCATTATGTATGCATATGCATATGCATTATGTATGCATATGCATATGCATGTGTATGCATATGCATGTAAGCATGTATGTATGCATATGTGTGTGTGTATGCATATGCATGTAAGTATGTATGTATGCATATGCATATGCAATATGTATGCATGTATGTATATGTGTGTGAATGTGTGTGAATGTGTGTGTGAATGTGTGTGTACATGTGTCTGTATGTGTGTATGCATGTGTATGTGTGTGTATTCATCATTATGTGTGTATGTGTGTGTGTCTATGTGTATGTGTGTGCATCTATGAGTATGTATGTGTTCATGTGTGTGTATGTGTCTATGTGTGTATGTATCTGTGTGTGTGTGTGTGTATCTATGCATGTGCATTATGTATGCATGTAAGTATGTATGTACATTATATGCATATGCATTATGTATGCAAATGTATGCATGTATGTGTTTATGTGTGTATGTCTCTCTATGTGTGTGTATGCATATATGTGTGTGTATGTGTGTGTATATGTGTTTGTATGTGTGTATGCATGTGTATGTGTGTGTATGCATGTGTATGTGTGTATGTGTCTATGTGTGCATGTGTGTGTATATACTATATGTGTGTGTGTCTATGTGTATGTGTGTGTACCTATGAGTGTGTATGTGTTTATGTGTGTATGTGTCTATGTGTGTGTATGTGTTTATGTGTGTATGTGTATGCATGTATGTGTATGTGTGTGTATGTCTCTCTATGTGTGTGTGTGTATGCATATGTGTGTGTGTGTATATGTGTGTCTGTGTGTGTATGCATGTGTATGTGTGTGGATGCATCATTATGTGTGTATGTGTCTGTGTGTGTATATGTGTGTGTATGTGTGTGCACGTCTATGTGTATGTGTGTGTGTCTATGAGTGTGTATGTTTGGATGTGTGTGTGTATGAATGTGTGTCTATGAGTGTGTATGTTTGGATGTGTAAGTGTATATGTGTGTCTGTGTGTGTATGCATGTGTATGTGTGTGAATGCATCATTATGTGTGTGCATGTATATGTGTGTGCATGTGTATGCATTATGTGCGCATGTGTGTATGTGTATGCATTATGCATTGTGTATGTGTGTCTATGTGTGTGTATTTGTGTGTATGCGTGTGTGTGTCTATGTGTATGTGTGTGTGTATCTATGTGTGTATATGTGTGTGTACATATGTATGTGTGTGTGCATGTGTATGTGTGTGTGCATGTATATGTGTGTGCATGTGTATATGTGTGTGCATGTGTATGCATTATGTGTGCATGTGTGTATGTGTATGCATTATGCATCTGTATGTGTGTGTGCATGTATATGTGTGTGCATGTGTATAAGTGTGTGCATGTGTATGCATTATGTGTGTGTGTGTCTATGTGTGTGTGTGTGTGTCTATGTGTGTATATGTGTGTGTACATATGTATGTGTGTGTGCTTGTATATGCATGTGCATGTGTATATGTGTGTGCATGTGTATGCATTATGTGTGCATGTGTGTATGTGTATGCATTATGCATTGTGTATGTGTGTCTATGTGTGTGTATTTGTGTGTATGTGTGTGTGTGTGTGTATGCGTATGTGTGTGTGTGTCTATGCGTGTATATGTGTGTGTACATATGTATGTGTGTGTAAGTGTGTGTGTGTGTGTGCGCATACCTGTCAATGGTCTCGCTTCTCTCTCCCTCTCGCGCACGCTCTTTCTCCCTCTCTCTCTCTCTCTCTCTCTCTCTCTCTCTCTCTCTCTCTCTCTCTCTCTCTCTCGGTCTCTGTGTTCTTCCTCGCGTCCAAGTCCCGGCACAAATGTGCCGGAAGAATTGAATTTTTTTTTTTACATTCTAAGTGTCGCATATGCGACGCTCTGCAGTTTGCCAACGTCGTTAAATGTGTCGCTAACCAGTGACGGTACTAGCGACGCTTTTTAAGTAGCTTCGCTTATGCGACGCTATCTTCGCTTATGCGACGAGGGTCGGACAAAAAAATATCCAAAATTTTTAGCGTCGCTTATGCGACGACTTCGTCGCATAAGCGACGATTTTCGTTTTTTTCCCGATTCAGGGGCGTCGCTACGCCCCCATTTTTCTTGTAGTGAGGATGGGAGGAAATTTATAAATGCGAAGCATGATTTTTTTTTTTAGGAACCAAACAAAACTTCAATACGGGAGACCCACGACTTCCTCAAAGAGGATAATATAGTTGGGATTATTAGAACCAAATGGAGATCACAATAGAAAACCCATGTTGTGCTCAAGGCCTTGTAAGTGACTAGGAAAATTGTTGGAAGCTAAAAAATTAATATAAAAATAAATGCATGCTTCTTTTACCACAACTTCGATTCATGGGTCTAAATACGATTGAATCGATCTAAATATCTTGGCTTTCTATGCATAGGATTATATTTATGATGTCATTTTTTCCTGCTCCCATACATAAAGAAAGAAGGCAACATTTGATGTATCAATGGAAGAGTTAGAAGACATTGTTGCCACTAACAAGGGTCTTTTGCTCTATTCTTTTTAACTGAACTTTGGAAACACTTTCTAAATTTGGGTTCTGTTTAACTATGATAAGTGGCCTGATGATCATCTTATGTTTATTTCGAAAAACCAAAATCAAAGTATATGTGTGTAGCTAAAAAACTCCATGCATGAAAGGGTGTTTCGATGCACATAAGCACTTTCTTTTATAAATGCATTTCTTTTATGCGCATGTGTGCTATACAATTTCAAGATGAAAAGGGAATAAATAAAAATCATAGTGTGTTCTTATTATGGTTGTCGATGTACTATTTTTTTTCTATTGTTCCCCACAGATGCTCTTGAGGTCCGTGATTCTCATGATTTGAAGGGTACCATTCAGGAAATTATATGAAGTGTAGAGGAAGTTTGGAAGACCAAAGTGAAGAGTATGCCCCATCGAATTTTCTCTCCAAGTTATTGTTCGATTTTGAAGTAAAGACAAGTGTTTGAAGAAAAGCTTTTGGAAGTTTATGAAGTCCGAACACCTGAAGTGAAGAAAAGAGTTTGCGGTGAAGTGAAGTTCTTGCCACAAGACCGGAGAGAAGTTGAAGGGCATCTTCTCGCACTGTAGTCGAGAATTCTATCTTGTATTGGCAGATCCACTTGTAACAAAATCTTTTTGTATTATTTAGAGTCACTTGGTGACATCACTTGTATATTCATTGCCGTCATTGAGCATAATTTGTTTATTTGGCACATTGAGTCTGGTGATTTCTAGTTTTAGCATTGTATTTTCCTTTCCCACTCGTGATCCATACACCCTGCAACTTCGTTCCACATGACCGAGTGCTTTCATTTTCCTCTTCTAAAGTGTGGGGCAAAGGATGAGACGATGTACCATACCGGATTGTTCTCCCCTTCTCGACCTCCTTTGCTCTTTGACAGCATTCAAGACATTTTGAAGGTCCTGTCCATCGATTTTAATCTCTTGGATACATATGAAATCCAGGTTTAGGCTATTATCATGAAATCACTATCCAATAATAGCCAGTCTTTGTTCGGAGTGATGGTTGGATGCACTCAGAAGATTGAGTTGGTACTCCTAATCCTGCTTTGCACCAGCCCTCTTTGATCTTTTTCTTTGTTTCTACTCCTTGATGATGCAGCAAAGACTGAGCCTTGTGAAAACTGATATAAGACTGTGTTCTAACTTTTCTGGAAAAAATTTCACCGAAATTTCACCAGACTGCCACTGTACTGTCACCGTAATTGTACCGGAATTGTACCGAAATGAACTATAATTTTGTTTATAATTACTTCAAGTGAACATACATGAAGTAAGGAAGTGACACATGAACTCTCTTAACTAACAGAACTTTTTCTGAAGTTTAAGAATAAAAAACTTCTCTAGTTCAGACAGCCTCTTTTCGGTCAGACTTTGTACAGTGTATAGATACCTTTTTCACCGAAAAAACTGATCAACTAAAAGTAGAGATGTCTAGATATAGAGTGAGCTATTTCTCATACAAGGCTTTGCATTACTCTGCGAGATCTATTTTATTCTTCTACCGGAAAATTACTCGTTTACTATAAGAATTGCAACAGTGAGCACTTTGACTGTAATTTCTTGATTTCTCGAAATTGACTGAATCAAGTTGCTTCAAACTTTGTATGTTTGTGGTATGCTTTGAGCTGAATCTATCAAGCTTTGAATCACTTGATTTGTTTCAGTAGATCCTGAGATATACTTCTTCAAGGTTGACAGACTTGAAGATAATGACTCAGAGAATCACAGAGTAAATGAATGTAAGTATTTGTATTAGATCATGTAAATGTACATCTCCACTGGCATGATAAACATAGCTCAATGGTACTCAGAGGTGTAGGCTATAAAGTAGACCTCCCACACTCAGTGATTGATACAGTAATGCCTCGGGATGAGTGAAGAACCAACCGTGACATTTTTCCTTGTAGCTTTTATAGGAATTGAGTGATGACTTGAATTAGAATTCAAATCAATCTCCAAAAATCTTTCACCTAAAAAAAAGTGATTGAGATATTCTCTCGATCAATCAACCACCTTTTCACGACTTTCAATCAATTAGGCATGATTGCGTAATACGCCAAGTCATTTATATTTTTACAAGAGATAAAATGGTAAGAAATCATAGGCATAAGTTCCTATGATCTTCGCTTCATGTATAGTCTTCAAAGTAGATATCCAAGCCAAATGTGAAGGCTTGTGTTGCACCAATAGCTCCCCCTCAAGCCAAACATTTTGGCTCAAGTCTTCAGCTTCATTCTTCAATCACATCCTGCAATCCAATCATGGATTTAAACCTGCATAGCTTGCTTCCATCCAGAGATTTAGTAAGCAAATCTGCACATTGTATATTAGTAGACACATATGACAATTGAATTTCTTTGCTAAGTAATTTCTCCCTCACATAGTGGTAGTGAACCTCTATGTGTTTGGTTCTAGCATGATAAATTGGATTAGCTGCAAGGTGAAGAGAACTTGTGTTATCCCCAAATATGATTGGTGGCCTTGTGTATAGGCCCAATTCTGAATATAAAAGTTTCAACCATATGGCTTCTTGAGTGGCATTTGCTAGCCCTCTATATTCTGCCTCAGTAGATGACAAAGCTACTGTAGGTTGTTTCTTGGATGACCAAGAAATTGGTTTATCACCTGCAAAACATATGTAACCAGATGTACTCCTCCTGTCATCCTTGCAACCTGCCCAATCTGCATCTGAGTATACCTTAATATCAATGTCTGATGTATAAGGAAAGTACAAACCATGGTTCTGAGTTCCCTTTAGATACTTCAAGATCTTCTTAGCTGCTTCTAGGTGAGGTATCCTTGGTTTGTGCATGAATTGACTAAGCACACTAACTCCACATGCTATGTCAATTCTTGTCAAGGTAGCATAGTTCAAACTACCTACCATACTTTGGTATCCTGTGATGTCTTGGAGTTCTTCCCCTTCATGAGCACTGAGTTTATGGTTGACCTCCATAGGAGTGCTTGAGACTTTAGCTCCCTGCAAATTAAACTTCTTGACCATGTCCTGAATGTACTTCTTCTGAGTAATAAAGATACCTGAATTTGTGTAGACCAATTCAAGTCCTAAGAAATACTTTAATAATCCAAGATCATTGATCTTGAATTCCTTCATCATCTGTCCTTTGATGTGTCTAATTCCCTGAACATCATTTCCTGTAATAATGATGTCATCAACATAGACACATAAATATATTACCTCTGTACTACTTCTCTTTATAAACAGAGAAGTGTCTACTTTACTCATCACAAATCCTTGGTCTTGGAGGTAGGTTGTCAACCTGTAATTCCATGCTCTAGGTGCCTGCTTTAAACCATACAGAGTCTTCTTCAATTTACAAACATGATTTACCTTATTGGGTTCTTCATAGCCAGGTGGTTGTGACATGTAGACTTCTTCCGATATCCATCCATTCAAGAATGCATTCTTCACATCCAATTGGTACATGTTCCAGTTCTTGGATGCAGCTACACTCACCAATGTTCTGATTGTTGGCATCTTTTCCACAGGAGAAAATGTCTCCTCATAATCAATGCCTTGGGTTTGTGCAAAACCCTTGGCTACCAACCTAGCTTTATACCTGTTTATTGTTCCATCTGAATTCCTTTTGAGTTTGTAGATCCATCTGGATCCTATCACCTTCATGGAGTCCTTCTTGGGTACCAAGTCCCAAGTGTCACTCTCCTTGAGAGCCTCCATTTCTTCATCCATTGCTTCCTTCCATTCTGGTTTAGTGATTGCTTCTTCAAATGTACCTGGTTCTTCATTCAAGAGATCTTTTGCAAGATATACAGAGTGTTTGGTTACAAGTGACGTATCATACCCATACCTAATAGGCTTTTTCTTTTCTCTCTGAGATCTCCTCATAGCTTGAGTTGAAGATTCTGGATTATCTTCTAGTTGCTTCATCTTCATCTTTCCTTTGGATTTCCAAGCCTTGAACTCTTCAATGTTGATGGTGTCTTCATCCTCTGAGCTTGTGTCCTCTTTCTGAATTGGTTCTTTCTTGATAAGTTTGGGAAAATCTTCTTCCATGTCATAAGGTAGGCTAACTTTCCTGCACTCATTCTCATACCATGAGTCATTCTCATCAAAGATGACATCTCTGCTTACCTTGAAGCCTTTGTTTGAGGGGTTGTAGAATCTGTACCCTTTCTGGTTCAAGTCATAACCAATGAAGATACATTTTTCAGCTTTAGGATCTAGCTTTCCTCTTACTTGTGAAGGTATATGCACATATGCAATACAACCAAAGATTTTGCAATGATCCAAAGATGGTCTCTTACCATGCCAAGCTTCATAAGGTGTCATTCCATCAAGTGTCTTTGATGGCAACCTGTTAATGAGATACGTGGCAGTAGATACACTCTCTGCCCAAAGATAATTTGGCAACTTCTTTTCATTAAGCATAGACCTCGCTGTTTCTACAATGAGTCTATTCCTTCTTTCAGCTACCCCATTTTGTTCAGGTGAGTACCTTGTAGTAATCTCCCTCTTGATGCCTCTTTCCTGCAAGAATTCTTCAAACTCATTTGAGAAGTATTCTCCTCCTCCATCTAACCTTAGCTTCTTCAAGTTTCTTCCTGTTTGGTTTTCAACTAGTGCAAGATACTTCTTGAAACAATTAAACACTTCATCTTTATGTTTCATGTAGTATAAGACAGTCCACCTGCTATAGTCATCAATGAAGGACACATAGTACCTCGATCCAGATATGGATGGTTCCTTGCTAGGTCCCCAAACATCTGTATGCACTAATTCTAGATAATCTTTATGCATGAAACCTTTCTTGGTATAAGGCATTCTGTGTGACTTACCAAATTGACAAGCTTCACACTTGTATATCATGTGTTGCTTGGATATATTAGGTATCCCAAGCACACATTGATCCCTGCACATTTGCTTTAAGGTCCTTTCACCAATGTGACCTAACCTCTTGTGCCAAATTTCCAATTCCGATAGCGTTTGATCCTTGTAATTGTACAGAGCAATGTTTTTGGTGTCTTCAAGCTCAAAAGTAAATAACCTACCTGATTTTTCTCCCTTGGCTATTCTTCTGAATCCATGTCTTGGGTCCTCCACATATGCTCCATGTTGTGTGAATCTGACCTGCAAACCTTTTTCCACAATCTGACCTACACTCATTAGATTCTTGGTGATGGTTGGTACATAGAGTGCCCTGCTCAGTAGATTCTGATTACCATCACATGTCTTAACATTGCCTACTTTAACAACTGAATGTTTAGTGTCATCACCTGTCTGCACTTGATGTTTTCCCGTGGGTTCTTCCAAATCAGAGAGTAGTGCCACATTACCAGCTACATGGTTAGAACAACCTGAATCAATATAGAATAAGTGATCATCATTGATACCTGACTTAGAAGTCATATTCATGATCAATAAAGAGTCATCTTGCTCCTCTGCATAGTTGTTGTAATCTCTTCTATTTCTGAATCCACCTTGGTAATTTCCATTGTGGTTGTTGTTGTAATTATTGTTGTATTGATTGTTGTATCCATTGTAGCTTTGATGTTGATTGAATCTGCCTCTACCTTGAGAGTATCCTCCTCTAGAGTAGCCTCTTCCTCTCTGATTCTTATAATTTCTGTAGCACTCATCTGTGGTATGGTTAGACAATCCACAAATGTTGCATGGTGATGAGCTGTAGGGTCTCCCCCTACCTTGCTTACTTCCTCTGCCTCTACCTCTTGAAGATCTACCTCTCCCTGCATAGTTTGCTTGGGACGTAGAGCCTTCTTCATCAACCTTCTTACTTTTACCTTTATCTTTAACCTTTTTATCAGTGTATAAGGCAGATGAGTTGTTACCTTTTGATTGTTCTCCATTCTTTGTAAGCTTTGCTTCATGTGTGAAGAGTTGACCAATCAGGGTTGTTAGATCAGGTGCTTGGATGTCCATGTATAAGTCCATTGCTGTGGTAAAGCTCTCCCATTTGTCATCAGCCTTTAGTCCATTGATTACCTGCCTTACTATTTGTTCCTCTTCAATCTCTTCTCCAATACTTGCCAGTTGGTCTGCAATGTCTTTGACCCTAGTGACAAAATCTGAAACTGATTGTTTTGATTGCTTCCTAAGAGTGGTGAATTCAATCCATAGTTGATTCTTCCTGGTCCTTGTGTTGGAAGAAAAATAATCTGACAAGATTTCCCAAGTCTCTTGGGAAGTCTTACAATTCCTTACATGCGGTAAAAGAAAGTCAGATATAGAGTTAAGAAGGTAAGACCTTGCCAAAGCATCTTTTGCACACCATTGGTTAAGTCTCTCATGTTCATCCTTTGTGGGTAGTCCTTTAGTCTTGAATGATGGCAATTCCTCATCTCCTGATATGTATCCAAATAAGCTCCTTCCTTGTAGATAGGTCTTCATCCTTAGAGACCAAGCTTGGTAATTGTTCCTGTCCAATTTGTCAATGAATGAAGGAAAACCATCACCCATGATTACCTTATATGCTCTGATACCACTGTTCGGAGTGATGGTTGGATGCACTCAGAAGATTGAGTTGGTACTGCTAATCCTGCTTTGCACCAGCCCTCTTTGATCTTTTTCTTTGTTTCTACTCCTTGATGATGCAGCGAAGACTAAGCCTTGTGAAAACTGATATAAGACTGTGTTCTAACTTTTCTGGAAAAAATTTCACCGAAATTTCACCAGATTGCCACTGTACTGTCACCATAATTGTACCGGAATTGTACCGGAATGAACTTTAATTTTGTTTATAATTACTTCAAGTGAACATACATGAAGTAAGGAAGTGACACATGAACTCTCTTAACTAACAGAACTTTTTCTGAAGTTTAAGAAAAAAAAACTTCTCTAGTTCAGACAGCCTCTTTTCGGTCAGACTTTGTACAGTGTATAGATATCTTTTTCACCGAAAAAACTGATCAACTAAAAGTAGAGATGTCTAGCTATAGAGTGAGCTATTTCTCATACAAGGCTTTGCATTACTCTTCGAGATCTATTTTGTTCTTCTACCGAAAAATTACTCGTTTACTATAAGAATTGCAACAGTGAGCACTTTGACTGTAATTTCTTGATTTCTCGAAATTGACTGAATCAAGTTGCTTCAAACTTTGTATGTTTGTGGTATGCTTTGAGCTGAATCTATCAAGCTTTGAATCACTTGATTTGTTTCAGTAGATCTTGAGATATACTTCTTCAAGGTTGACAGACTTGAAGATAATGACTCAGAGAATCACAGAGTAAATGAATGTAAGTATTTGTATTAGATCATGTAAATGTACATCTCCACTGGCATGATAAACATAGCTCAATGGTACTCAGAGGTGTAGGCTATAAAGTAGACCTCCCACACTCAGTGATTGATACAGTAATGCCTCGGGATGAGTGAAGAACCAACCGCGACATTTTTCCTTGTAGCTTTTATAGCAATTGAGTGATGACTTGAATTAGAATTCAAATCAATCTCCAAAAATCTTTCACCTAAAAAAAAGTGATTGAGATATTCTCTCGATCAATCAACCGCCTTTTCACGACTTTCAATCAATTAGGCATGATTGCGTAATACGCCAAGTCATTTATATTTTTACAAGAGATAAAATGGTAAGAAATCATAGGCATAAGTTCCTATGATCTTCGCTTCATGTATAGTCTTCAAAGTAGATATCCAAGCCAAATGTGAAGGCTTGTGTTGCACCAACAGTCTTGACCTCCTTTGCTCTCCCCTTCTCGACCTCCTTTGCTCTCCTCTTCTCGACCTCCTTATTGGAAAGATAAATGAACGATTGAAGATCAGTTTCAAAGGAAGAATAGATTCAGAAACAAAGTTCTTTTGTACATTACTCTGGTAAATATTTCAATGTATTTTAAAAATGACGAGTCTAAAATGACGAGTTAGACTCGCATATATATATATATATAGATACGTGCTCATAGTCATAAGAGAGATATAGAAGAGATAGAGAAGACAATAGATGTGAAGAATAGAAGAATAGGAGAGAATGAGATGAACATTATGTGAGTCATCCATCAGATGTATGAAGATTTTTGAGAAGAAAAAGTTTTCAGAGAATTGCGCGTCGATCTTTACTCTAATTCTCCTTCTGTGCTTAATCTTATGAGAAATCCTTTTGTACACATCTAAGTCCATAGTTAATCCATCAATGGTTAAAGTTTGAGAGTCCAATTGCAAACATGCTGTGAGAATTTTAAATAGGAACATTCATATGTAAGAAAGTTCTGAGTGTCTTCTAAAACAGGCGCAGATTCGATGGTCAAAGAAATGGGCAGTGCTCAGTGTACAGTGTAAAGTTTTACACAAATCAGGACTCAGAATTTAAGTTGAGAGGTAAGCCATCTACAGCTAAAAGAATTTGATTAAACGGGCTATAGTTTGAGAGAACCATAGCTTAGAAGTTACAGGTGTCAAAGTCGTCATTACAGAGAGGTAGTTTCAGACATAGGTAAATTATTTGAGTCATTTCTCACAATCTACTCAAGCATTTGAAGTGATTTAACTTGGAGAAGGTGCACAATCTCTAGGCAACACATCCTACAAAGTTTTATCAAAAAACTTTACATGAATGATTAGTCAATGAGTGATTAATGTGTAGCAGACTTTTTCTGAGAAGTGATTTTTCACAGTTGATAATTTCTTGATAATTTGGTGATTGTTTTTTAAAATTAAGTGGAATCTAAAGTTATTCTTGATATAGAGGTGGTCTAACATCAAGGATAGCTTGTTCTTTTGGAGATTTACACTCTCCATTAGTGGTATCAGAGCATGTTGTATCAAATTGAGGAAAGGAAGACTCCGACTACGGCAGACATACAAACTTTACATCTCGAAGGTTCAAAAGAATAAAGTGTGAAGAAAGATTGAAGGAAGACACATAAAGGCTATCAAAAGGTTCAGAAGGAGCAACATTCGAAGCTAAGGTACATTCATTCTTTATAAGGACTAAAGATTTGAGACTACAGGTGAAGCAAGGATGGAAGATAGTCTCCAAATTGAAAAGTTGGATAGAGAGAGCTATCCAGCTTGGTCTATGAGAATGGAAGCTGATCTTATGAGCAAAAAATCTCATTGGATACATCACAGGAGAGGAAGAAAAGCCAGAGTTTAGAGATCCTAGTGTTCCAACTAGGGAGGAGCTTGCAGATATAAAGATTTGGATGAAGAAGGATGCTCAAGCAAGGAGCATAATCTACATGGTAGTGAATGATTATTTGCTTCCTCATATTAGAGGACTTGAAAGTGCAAGTGACATTTGGAATGCTTTGGAAGATCATTTTTAGAATACAACCAAATCAAGGAAAGTTTCATTATGGGCAGATTTTACTACCTTCAAGAAGAAGGCTTCACAATCAATATCTGATTATGTGACAAAGATGAAAGACATTGCTGATTCTTTAGGTGCAATTGATGAAGACATTGAAGAAGACAAGCTGGTAAGACAAATTCTCATAGGGCTAAGAGGAGATGAGAAGTGGAAGCCTTTTATTTTATCTACAGAACTTTAATTAGATCATTTCACTCCTGATTTGAATCAATTGTTAGGACATATGCTAACTTTTGAGAATGATATCAATGATGGAGAGTGTTAATCTCCAAAATAATAACCTACTCTTATGATTAGAGCACCTCTATACCAAGAGTAAGTGAAAATCTTCACCAAATTAGAGGTTCAATCTCCAAATTATCAAAAGTTGAAAATTCTATGAAGAAGATAAAACACAGAAAGTCTGCTGCACAATTTCTTCTCATTGACCTATCAAACATGTAAAGTTTTCTATGAAATTTTGTATGGAGTGTTGCCTAGAAGTTGCACATCTCCTCCAAGTTAAATCTCTTCAAAAGGTTTAGTATAACTTGAGAAATCAACTTCACAAGTTACCTATGTCTAAATCTGCACTTCTGAGAAGTCGATTTTGACACCCCTAACTTCTAACACATAGTTCTATCTATCTCAAACCCGTTTAAACAAATGCTTTTAGATACAGGCAGCTTATCTTCTAACTTAAAGATTAAGTGCTTACTTGCACAAAACTTTAAACTGTGGAGTGAGAACTCACCAAAAAATCAAGATCGAAATTTGCGCCTGTTTTAGAGAACTGTGAACACTCATCACATATGAATGTTCCTATTAACAATTCTCCTAGCCTGTTTTCAATTAGACTCTGAAACTCAAGCCATAGACTCATTAACTATGAACTTAGATATCCTCAAAAGGATTTCACAAATGATCTAACACAGACGGATCAGACACAGAAACATCGGGCGCAATATTTCTTTGATTACTCAAAACATTACAGTTGAGTGATGAGAGGAAAACTCAACTAACATTTCACATGTCTCATGACATCTAACTTCTCCTTTCTTGACTTCTATACTCACTCATCTATTCTTTCATATGCTCTCATATCACGCCTCGACATTTTCAAGGTATTTATAGAGAAATTTGTACAAGTCTATGACTAATCAAAGATCTAAGTGAACTATAACTATACTAATGTACATATGTGTACATTCCTCATATCCTCTGAATGTATCCTTCTTCCAAGCTTCAAGAATTGAATCTTCCTTCATTCTTTAATCTTCCAAACATTCAATTGGTGATTGGTCTGCACCAACAGCTCCCCCTCAATCATCAATTGAGGTTTCTCTTATCTTCTTTATGCCTGCCATATCTTTAAACTTCTGTAACTTTGGTCCATCCAAACTCTTTGTAAGCATATCAGCTATCTGATCCTTAGTTGAAGTATGTATGACTTCAATCTCCTTATCCATCACCTTCTCTCTTAGAAAGTGATACTATATCTCAATGTGTTTGGTCCTGGCATAAAAAAAACAGGATTAGCAGCTAAATACAATGAACTCATGTTATCTCCATATATAATTGGTATTCCATGCACATTGTCAAAACTCTTCATCAAGGTCTTGAGCCAAATCACTTCCTTTGCAGCTTCAACCATGCCTTTATATTCAGCTTCTGTAGAAGACAAAGCAACTGTATGTTGCTTCTTTGAGCACCATGAGATAAGTTTATCTCCCACATAACACATGTATCCATAAGTTGATCTTCTATCATCTGGATTACCTGCCCAATCTGCATCACTATAGATCTTGATGTTTGTATCTGATGTAAACCCATAATACAAACCTTCTTTGAGTGTACCCTTAATGTACCTCAACACTCTTTGACCTGCAATCCAATGCTCTTTCCTAGGACAATGCATAAATTGAGACAAAACTCCTACTGCATATGATAAATCAGGTCTAGTTAAAGTAGCATAGATAAGACTACCAACCAAACTCTGATATTGTCTCATGTCCTTGAATTCTTCACCTCCAAATTTACTCAATTTGTGATTCACCTCCATTGGTGTAGGTGCTACCCTGCAATCATCCATTTTAAACTTGATTAACAAGACTTCAAATACCTTTCTTGAGTCACAAATACTCCATGTTGAGTATATGTAATCTCCATGCCCAAGAAGTATGACAAGTCTCCCAAGTCACTTATTTTGAACTCCTTTTCCATTTGCTTCTTGAGTCTTTGTATTCCTTCCTCATCTATACCTGTAAGGATTATATCATCAACATATATACACATGTATATGAAACCATTATCACTTGCTTTGACAAGCAAGCTACTATCTGCTTTAGACACCTGAAATCCAAGTTCTTTCAAGAACTTTACAAGTCTATAATTCCATGCCCTTGGGGCCTACTTTAAACCATACAAAGCTCTCTTGAGCTTGCACACATGATCTGGATACCTTTTATCTCTGAACCCTTGAGGTTGCTCCATGAACACATCATCTGAAATATAACCATTCAAAAAGCATTTTTCACATCAAGTTGACATAACTTCCAACCTTTACATGCAGCAATAGCTATAAGTGTCCTGATAGTTGTCATCTTTGCCACAGGACTATAAGTCTCATCATAGTCAATACCATATGTCTGAGCAAACCCTTTGACAACAAGTCTAGCTTTGTACCTAGACACACTTCCATCTGCAAATCTTTTGGTCTTGTAAACCCACTTGCATCCAATAATTTTCTGACTATTTGGTTTAGGAACCAAATCCCAAGTTTGATTTTCCAATAGTGCATCATATTCTTCCTGCATCATATTTTTCCTTACCTTTTGCCTCTTCATATGTAGAAGGGTCTTCATCTATTTTCATCATATAAGCATAATCTTTTGTGGCCAAAAAAGAAGTATCATAACTATACCTTGTAGGTTGCCACCTATTTCTTGATGATCTTCTGAGTTCTCCACTCCTTGAGGTTTCTGGTTCTTCACACTCAGGATCAAATCTTGGCATTTCTTCAACTTCACCCTGCACTTCATTATTCTCTTCTTCATCAATTATTTGAATCTTTGACTTACCTTTCTTTTGACTCACTTCTTCTTCATCACCTGTATTGATATTGATTGTACCTGCATACCAAGTACTTTGCTCATCAAATGTAACATCTTTTGATACAAGAAAATGTTTTGGGGATGGATTCCACAACCTGTATCCCATCTGCTTATCATCATAACCAATAAACACATATTTTTCAGCTTTAGGTTCCAATTTGTGCCTTAATTGTGATGGCACATATGCATATGCCACACATCCAAAAACTCTGCAATGATCCAAGGTAGGTCTCTTACCCCACCAAGCCTCATATGGTGTCATACCCTGCAAAGCTTTACATGGTAACCTATTGACCAAATAAGTGGTTGTATTTACAGCCTCAGCCCACAAATAATTAGGGCAATTTTTCTCCTTCATCATGGATCTTGCAAACTCAACAAGTGTTCTATTTCTCCTTTTTGCTACACCATTTTGTTGAGGAGAGTACCTGCAAGTAACTTCCCTTTTTATACCTGCATTCCACAAGTAATCACTAAATTCATTAGAGAAATACTCTCCCCCTCCATCTGACCTTAATCTCTTCATCTTATGACCTGTAATTCTTTCTGCATATGCATGATAGTGTTTAAATGTATTAAACACTTCTGACTTATCTTTGATCACATAAATAGTGATCCATCTAGTAGCATCATCAACATAAATCACATAATACCTTGACCCATTTATACTGAAATCCTTTGATGGTCCCCACACATCTGTGTGTACCAATTCAAGCTTCTTTGACTACATAAAACCATGCTTGGAATAGGAATGCTTATGAGCTTTACCTAATTGACATGCCTCACATTTGTATGTCATATGTTGACCTGCAACATTAGGCAATCCAAGCACTGAACCATTGTAAATCATGTCTTTAATATCTCTTTCATTGAAATGTCCAAGCCTCTTATGCCAAAGATCTAACTCAGAGATCTTATGTCCTTCATATGTGAACATAGCATGACCAATATTGCCTTGAATCTTCAATGTAAATAATCTTCCTTCTTTCTTCCCTGAAACAATCTGTTTATACCCTTGACTAGGGTCTTCCACATATACTCCATCATTAGTGAACCTTACTTCATAACCTTTTTCCACAATTTGTCCTACACTTATCAAATTCTTAGGAATTGTAGGAACATACAAGACCTTACTCAATAAGGTGCTACCATCCTTGGCCTTCACTGATCCAATTGACTTCACATTGTGCTTTGTGTTGTCACCTGTTTGAACAACATGATTAGATACCTTATTCTCCAAATCAGTCATCAAAGCTATATTACCACTTAGGTGATTGCTACACCCTGAGTCAATGTAGAAGACTCTTTGATCTTCACTCTGCCTTTCACAAGTTGCATTCATTATCAATGTTGAATCTTCCTTTTGATCTGAAGCATAATTGTAGTAGGTATTGTTATATTGTTGACTTTGGAATCCTCTACCTGCATTTCTTCCAAAGTAACCCCTACTACCTCTGCCTCTGAAATTACCTCTTTGACTTCTGCCACCTCTTCCTCTTGAGTTACAATTTTGATTGTATCCACCATTACTCTGATTATTATGCCAACAATCATTAGCTAAATGATTTGTCTTACCACAAATCCAGCAAGCTTTGCCTCCATCTTTGTTGTTCCTGCCTCTTCCTCTACCTTTGCCACCTCCTCTTCCTCTTAGGAAGTTGGCTTGACTAGTTGTTCCTTCATCTTCATTTGCTTGTTGCTTTCCTTTGCTATTCTTCTTCTTGTCCTTTGAGTACATTGCATGACCTGCACTCTTGACACCTTCTCCTTTAACATCCTGCTCAAATCTTAGCATATGACCTAACAACTGATTTAAATCAGGAGTGAAATGCTCAAGTGATAACTCTGTAGATAAAATGAATGGCTTCCATTTGTCATCACCTCTTAAACCTGTAAGAATTTGCCTTACCAATTTATCCTCCTCAATGTCTTCATCAACAACTCCTAAAGCATCTGCAATATCTTTCATTCTTGTCACATAGTCTGAAATGGATTGAGAAGCCTTCTTCTTAAAGGTGGTAAACTCTGCCCATAAGGATGCCTTCCTTGACTTAGTAGTATTCTGGAAATGCTCCTCCAAAGCATTCCAAATATCAGTTGCACTTTCAAGACCTCGAATATGAGGTAACAAGTAATCATTGACTGCCATATATATAATGCTCCTAGCTTGAGCATCTTTCTTCATCCAATTTTTCAAATCTGCTAACTCTTCCCTAGTTGGAACACTAGGATCTCTGAACTGTGGCTTCTCTTCTTCTCCTGTGATGTAAGCTATTAAATCTTTGCTCATAAGATGAGCTTCCATCCTCATTGACCATGCAGGATAGTTTTCCCTATCCAATTTCTCTATCTGTAGAGAATCTCCCATCTTGTGTCCACCTGTGTATTGAAATCTTCAAGCTTTATGAACAATATATGTACCTTTACTTCAAATTAGAGTCCTTTTGTCTTTCTTGATGTTGTATGGTCTCCTCCTCAAGCTTTGCCTTCAAGCTTTCACCTTTTAGTTCTTCAATTGTTGAATTTCTTGAATCTTGAGTAGTCGGGATCCTCCTTTCCTTGATTTTGATGTTTCCTGCTCTTATACCACTGATGGAGAGTGTTAATCTCCAAAAGAATAACCTACTCTTATGATTAGAGCACCTCTATACCAAGAGTAAGTCAAAATCTTCACCAAATTAGAGGTTCAATCTCCAAATTATCAAAAGTTGAAAATTCTGTGAAGAAGATAAAACACAGAAAGTCTGCTCCACAATTTCTTCTCATTGACCTATCAAACATGTAAAGTTTTCTATGAAATTTTGTGTGGAGTGTCGCCTAGAAGTTGCGCATCTCCTCCAAGTTAAATCTCTTCAAAAGGTTTAGTATAACTTGAGAAATCAACTTCACAAGTTACCTATGTCTAAATCTGCACTTCTGAGAAGTCGAT
Organism: Ceratopteris richardii; assembly: GCA_020310875.1. Classification (NCBI taxonomy): domain Eukaryota; kingdom Viridiplantae; phylum Streptophyta; class Polypodiopsida; order Polypodiales; family Pteridaceae; genus Ceratopteris; species Ceratopteris richardii. The sequence continues at coordinate 34,163,780 of CM035413.1, read as the reverse complement.
TTTGACACCCCTAACTTCTAACACATAGTTCTATCAATCTCGAACCCGTTTAAACAAATGCTTTTAGATACAGGCACCTTATCTTCTAACTTAAAGATTAAGTGCTTACTTGCACAAAACTTTAAACTGTGGAGTGAGAACTGACCAAAAAATCAAGATCAAAATTTGCGCCTGTTTTAGAGAACTGTGAACACTCATCACAGATGAATGTTCCTATTAACAATTCTCCTAGCCTGTTTTCAATTAGACTCTGAAACTCAAGCCATAGACTCATTAACTATGAACTTAGATATCCTCAAAAGGATTTCACAAATGATCTAACACAGACGGAGCAGACACAGAAACATCGGGCGCAATATTTCTTTGATTACTCAGAAAATTATAGTTGAGTGATGAGAGGAAAACTCAACTAACATTTCACATGTCTCATGACATCTAACTTCTCCTTTCTTGACTTCTATACTCACTCATCTATTCTTTCATATGCTCTCATATCACGCCTCGACATTTTCAAGGTATTTATAGAGAAATTTGTACAAGTCTATGACTAATCAAAGATCTAAGTGAACTATAACTATACTAATGTACATATGTGTACATTCCTCATATCCTCTGAATGTATCCTTCTTCCAAGCTTCAAGAATTGAATCTTCCTTCATTCTTTAATCTTCCAAACATTCAATTGGTGATTGGTCTGCACCAACAATCAAAGGAGATGTTGATAAGAGTGCAAGTCATGCAATGTATTCTAAAGACAAGAAGAAAGCTAGCAAAGGAAAGTAACAATCAGTTGAAGATGAAGGTACTCCAAGCAAGCAAACTTCCTAAGAGGTAGAGGAAGTGGCAGGAGTAGAGGAGGAGGCAGAAATAACAAAGATAATGTCAGAGCTTGTTGGATATGTGGTAAGACCAATCATCTATCACATGATTGTTGGCATAATAATCAAAGCAATCGTAATTTTAATCAGAATTTTAATCAAAGAGGAAGAGGTGGTAGATATCAAAGAGGAAACTTCAGAGGTAGAGGTGGTAGGAATTCTTTTGGAAGAGGTGGAGGAAGAAACTTCCAAAATCAATCCTATAATAACACCTACTACAATTATGCATCAGATCAGAAAGAAGATTCGACTCTTATTATGAATGCAACATGTGAAGCCTCACATGAAGACATGAGAGTGTTTTATATTGACCTAAGATGTAGTAATCATTTGAGTGGAAATATTGCTTTGATGACTGATCTAGATCATAAGGCAATCAATCACACAGTTCAAACAAGTGACAATACAAAGCATAAAGTAAAGTCAATTGGTTCAGTCAAAGCCAAAGATGGAAGCATTTTTTGAGTAAGGTTCTGTATGTTCCTACAATTCCTAAAAATTTGATAAGTGTAGGACAAATTGTTGAAAAAGGATATGAGGTAAGGTTCACTAATAATGGAGTTTATGTTGAAGACCCTAGTCAAGGGTATAAACAGATTGTTACAGGGAAGAAGGAAGGAAGGCTCTTCACATTAAAGGTTCAAGGAAATATTGGACATGCTACGTTTGCATATGGAGAGCAAAAGGTGTCAGAATTGGATCTTTGGCATAAAAGACTTGGACATTTTAATGAAAGAGGTATCAAAGAAATGGTTAACAATGGTTCAGTGCTTGGATTTCCTAACATTGCAGGTCAACACATGACATACAGATGTGAAGCATGTCAGCTAGGTAAGGCTCATAGGCAATCATACAATAAACATGGTTTTATGTATTCAGAAAGACTTGAATTGGTACATACAGATGTGTGGGGTCCTTCAAAGGATTTTAGAATAAATGGTTCAAGATATTATGTCATATATGTTGATGATGCTACCAGATGAATTACAATCTATGTGATCAAAGACAATGTGAAGAGATGGATAGGTATGTGCTTGAAGATGAAGAGGTGTTGCAAAATCCTTGATCTACACCAGCCAAATGAACTCCAGGAGTATATGGTGGGCCCTCTTAGCTTGCCAATGGATGTATTAGACACCCTATGTACCTTGCAAGATCACTCTCAAAAAGATAGATCAAAACAGATAAGTTGGAGTTAGCTCAGAGGTGAAAACTTGCTATTCTTGGTTCATACACCTGTCGAGTGGTTTACATAATTCTCTGAGCACAGCAGCAATTAACTTAATTCCTCTTGGGGAAGCTTAAATAGCTTAAAGAGCTAACTTTCAAGAGTAGTCTCATCAAAAATAATGAACCACACACTGAGAATGAGTTTTAACAAGTGATGACATCATCCCGATTTTCACGGGCTGCTACAGAAATAGACCAGTGAGCAGAAAAATCCACATAACTCAAAATGTAGAAATCCAATGATTATGAAAATCTGTACGGTTATACAAGACAGTAAGCTAAATCCAAAAAGCTTTAAATCACTGAATTTGGATAAGTAACCACTGAGAAATGACTCTGACAAGATGAGTGAAAAAGTCGGGTACCTGACAGAGAAGTGAAGATGAACAGACCCTGTTGACTTCAAATGAACATAACTGAAGATTGCAACATTAAAATGACATGAAACTTTGTGAGCATATAGTAGACTTATAGAGCTAACTTTACCAAGTTAAATCACTGAAAATGATGCACCAAGCTCAGAGAAAACATCTCTGCAAGCTGACTGAGAAAACTGAGAGTAATGGCAGTGAGTAGTACACTTCACAAGAACATGGAAATATGAACCCAAATGATAATGAAAATGAAAGTATATTGCTTGTAAATTACAATGGACTTACTGATACATATGTGTGCCTTGTAATCACACCTTGATATGGCATAAAGCTCAGCTCTTAGAGGTCTTCACATAGGTCTCACTAACCACGACTAAAACTGCCATCTATTTATAGTTGAGTTTGGGAGGCTAACTTCCCTCAATCACTCTCCAATCAATCAATGATTGATTTGATTCTCTACCTACCACAAATCACGAATTCGTGGCTCCTCTTTCCATTCTTGATCATGTGGACTCAACCACTTAAGATTCTCTTACTTTTACATTAAGTAAACTCTTCAAAAGTTACAAGAGGTAGTTCACAAGTGAAGTTTACATAGTCTTCTTTTTAAAGCTTCTTCTAAGACTTTGTGGGACTCAAGCCAATACTTAGGCTTGTCATAGACTTGCTCCAACAGCTCCCCCTCAAGCCAAGTATGGTTGAGGTCTTCAATCTTCCAAGATTACCTGCAAACCAATCATAGCCTTGAATTTGCAAAGCTTTGTACCATCCAATGCTTTGGTTAGAATATCTGCACATTGTTGATGAGTGGACACATATGATATTTGAATCTCTTTGCTTAGAACCTTCTCTCGTACATAGTGATAATGAACTTCAATATGTTTATTCCTTGCATGAAAAATAGGATTAGCAGCCAAATGAATAGAACTCATATTGTCACCATAAATAGTTGGAGTTCCAAACTCCAATCCAAGATCTTTGAATAATGTCTTCATCCACATAGCTTCTTGTGTAGCTATGGCAAGACCTCTATATTCAGCTTCAGTAGAAGAGAGAGCAACTGTGGGTTGCTTCTTGGATGACCATGAAATAAGCTTTGAACCTGCAAAGGTAAGATAACCTGAAGTGCTCCTTCTATCTTCCATGGAGCCAGCCCAATCTGCATCAGAAAATAGCTTCAAACCTAAATCAGATACATAAGGATAATAAAGTCCTTCATTTATGGTTCCTTTGAGATACTTGAGAATCCTTTTGGAAACATCCATATGTGGTTTCCTTGGTGTGTGCATAAATTGACTTAGCACACTCACATTGTAACATATATCTACTCTTGTCAATGTGGCATAGTTGAGACTACCCACTAGACTTTGATATGATGTGATGTCCTCTATGAGTTCACCTTCATGTGAGCTCAATTTGTGATTGACCTCCATTGGAATACCTGCAATCTTACAATCTTGCATCTTGAATTTTGCCAACATGTCCTTAATGTACTTCCTTTGAGTGAGAAACAAACCATGATCTTTGTAGACAACTTCCAAACCTAGGAAGTAGGTAAGTGAACCCAAATCACTTATCTTGAACTCTTCTCTCATCTGATCTTTGATCTTCTTCATACCATCTGCATCATTTCCTGTCAATATAATATCATCTACATATACACATAGGTAGATGACCCCGGAATTACTCTTTTTAATAAAGAGTGAAGGATCTGCCTTGCTTTGTTGAAAGCCTTTGTCCTGCAAGAATGAAACAAGCCTGAAATTCCAAGCTCTTGGAGCTTGCTTGAGACCATACAATGCTTTGTTAAGTTTACACACATAATCAGGATAAACTTGATTCTCAAAACCAGGTGGTTGTGCCATATATACCTCTTCTGTTATCCAACCATTCAAGAATGCATTCTTTACATCTAGTTGAAGTATCTTCCAATTCTTGGAAGAGGCAATACTAAGCAAAACCCTAATAGTAGGCATCTTTGCCACAGGAGAGAAGGTCTCCTCATAATCAATTCCCTGAGTTTGTGCAAAGCCTTTTGCCACAAGCCTTGCCTTATACCTGTTAATTGAACCATCAGAATTCTTCTTGAGTTTATAGACCCATCTTGAGCCTATTACCTTCATGGATGAAGTCTTGGGCACCAAATCCCAAGTGTTGTTTTCCTCAAGTGCTTCAATCTCTTCCTTCATTGCATGCTTCCATTCTATTTTTGCTTTGGCCTCTTCGAATGATGATGGCTCCTCTTGGTTTATGTCCTGTGCTATGTAGATAGAATGTTTAGTTACTAATGAGGTGTCAAACCCATACCTTTCTGGTTTTTTCTTTTCCCTCATAGATCTTCTTAGGCCATGATGTGATGATTCTGCCTCATGTCCAAGTTCTTGCAATTTTGCTTTACCTTTAGACTTCCATGCTTTGATCTTTTCAATGTGAGATTCTTCATCATCCTCTGAGGTGTCTTGTTCTTCAATCTTTGATTGTTCTCTACCAAGCTTTGGAAAATCTTCTTCAAGATCATATGGTAAATTGATCTTCCTGCATGAATCTTCATACCATGAATTGTTCTCATCAAAAACTACATCTCTGCTTACCAAGAATCCTTTGTTGGTGGGGTTGTATAACCTGTAGCCCTTTTGATTGTTGTCATATCCAATAAATACACACCCTTCTGCCTTTGGATCCATCTTGCCTCTAACCTGTGAAGGAACATGAGCAAAAGCAATACATCCAAAAATTTTACAATGATCTAAGCTTGGTCTTCTTCCATTCCAAGCCTCAAATGGAGTCATCCCATCAAGGGATTTTGAAGGCAACCTGTTAATCAAGTAAGTGGCTGTAGATACAGCCTCGGCCCATAAGTAATTAGGTAAATGCTTTTCATTTAACATAGACTTTGCAGCTTCAACAATTGTCCTATTCCTCCTTTCTGCCACTCCATTTTGCTCAGGAGTGTACCTTGTAGTTACCTCTCTTTTGATTCCTCTTTCTTGAAGAAAAGAATCAAAATCATGGGAGAAGTATTCTCCCCCTCCATCTGACCTTAGCCTTTTTAGTGATTTACCTGTTTGATTCTCCACAAGAGCCAAATATCTTTTGAAACATGAAAAAACTTCATCTTTGTGTTTCATAAAGAATAGGATAGTCCATCTGCTGCAATCATCAATAAAGGAAACATAATACCTTGATCCAGATATTGAAGCTTCCTTGCTAGGTCCCCATACATCTGTATGAACCAACTCCAAGAGATCTCCATGCATATGACCTTTCTTCATGAATGGTAACCTGTGAGACTTTCCAAATTGACATGCACTGCACTTATAAATCATATGTTGTTTTGACAAATTAGGAAGTCCAAGTACACTTTGGTCCCTGCAGATTTGCTTTAATGACCTTTCACCAATATGTGCTAACCTTTTGTGCCATACTTCCAATTTTGTGAGTGTCTGACTACCATAATTAAAGAGAGCAATGTTTCTAGTGTCCTGTAATTCAAATGTGAACAATCTACCTGTCTTTTCACCTTTTGCAATTCTTCTGAATCCTTGAATTGGATCTTCAACAAATGCTCCTGCTTTTGTGAACCTGACTTGCAACCCTTTCTCTACTATCTGCCCAACACTTATCAAATTCTTTGTAATGGTAGGGACATAGAGTACCTTACCGAGTAGGTTGATGTTTCCATCAGGTGCTTTGACATTGCCTATTTTCTCCACAGGATGTTTTGTATCATCTCCTGTTTGTACCTCATGCTTATTCCTTGGATCTTCTAAATCTGATAGGAGTGCCACATTTCCTGCCACATGATTTGAACAACCTGAATCTATGTAGAAAACATGCTCATCAGATTTACCTTGTGGCATAGCCATGTTCATGATCAATAATGAATCCTCTTTGTTTGAGTCTTCTATGTAGTTATTGTAGTCTCTCCTTCCTTTGTAGCCTCCTTGATAGTTTGAATGATTGTAGTTGTTGTAGTTGCCATGGTAGTTGTTGAACCTTCCTCTTGAGTAGCCATAACTTCCTCTATTGTATCCTCTGCCTCTTTGATTCCTGGAATTCCTAAAGCAATTTTCAGTTGTATGATTAGTTAATCCACAAATAGAACATGAGTTGGAGTCTTGGGATCTCCCCCTGCCTTGTCTACCTCCTCTTCCTCTACCTCTGCCATGTCTTCCTCTACCTGCATAGTTAGCTTGATATGTACCTGCTTCATCATCCACTTTCTTTGCCTTTCCTTTGTTATCTTTAGACTTGCTTTTATCCGTGTATAAAGCTGAAGATTGATTACCTTTAGAGCTTTCTCCATTTTTGATAAGCTTTGCCTCTTGAGTAAGTAGTTGTCCAATGAGTGTGTTGAAATCAGGTACATGCATGTCCATGTACAAATCCATAGCTGTGGTGAATGCTTCCCACTTATCATCTGCCTTCAAGCCATTGATGACCTGCCTTACAATTTGCTCTTCATCTATTACCTCTCCAATGCTTCCCAACTGATCCGCTATGTCCTTGAGCATTGTGACAAAATCAGTCACATTTTGTTTGGGAGCCTTCTTGAGGGTTGTGAAATCCAGCCATAGTTGATACTTCCTAGCTTTGGTACTTGAAGAAAAGAAGGCTTCAAGTGCATCCCACACTTCCTGAGATGTCTTACAACTTCTAATGTGAGGCAACAAAAAATCTGAGATAGAGTTGAGGAGATAAGACCTTGCAAGTGCATCCTTGGAGCACCATGTGCTCAATCTTTCTTGCTCTTCTTGTGTTGGTTGACTTTGGTTCCTGAAACTTGGCATAACTTCATCTCCAGCCACATAACCATATAAACTTCTACCTTGGAGATCAGCTTCCATTCTTAATGACCAAGCTGAGTAGTTACCTCTGTCTAATTTGTCAATTGATGAAGGAAATCCATCTGCCATGTTGTCCAACCTTGCTCTGATACCACTGTGAAGAGATGGATAGGTATGTGCTTGAAGATGAAGAGGTGTTGCAAAATCCTTGATCTACACCAGCCAAATGAACTCCATGAGTATATGGTGGGCCCTCTTAGCTTGCCAATGGATGTATTAGACACCCTATGTACCTTGGAAGATCACTCTCAAAAAGATAGATCAAAACAGATAAGTTGGAGTTAGCTCAGAGGTGAAAACTTGCTATTCTTGGTTCATACACCTGTCCAGTGTTTTACATAATTCTCTGAGCACAGCAGCAATTAGCTTTTTTCCTCTTAGGGAAGTTTAAATAGCTTAAAGAGCTAACTTTCAAGAGTAGTCTCATAAAAAATAATGAACCACACACTGAGAATGAGTTTTAACAAGTGATGACATCATCCCGATTTTCACGGGCTGCTACAGAAATAGACCAGTGAGCAGAAAAATCAACATAACTCAAAATGTAGAAATCCAATGATTATGAAAATTTGTATGGTTATACTAGACAGTAAGCTAAATCCAACAAGTTTTAAATCACGGAATTTGAATACGTAACCACTGAGAAATGACTCTGACAAGATGAGTGAAAAAGTCGGGTACCTGACAGAGAAGTGAAGATGAACAGACCCTGTTGACTTCAAATGAACATAACTGAAGATTGCAACCTTCAAATTACATGAAACTTTGTGAGCATATAGTAGACTTATAGAGCTAACTTTACTAAGTTAAATCACTAAAAATAATGCACCAAGCTCAGAGAAAATATCTCTGCAAGCTGACTGAGAAAACTGAGAGTAATGGCAGTGAGTAGTACACTTCACAAGAACATGGAAATATGAACCCAAATGATAATGAAAATGAAAGTATATTGCTTGTAAAATACAATGGACTTACTGATACATATGTGTGCCTTGTAATCACACCTTGATATGGCATAAAGCTCAGCTCTTGGAGGTCTTCACATAGGTCTCACTAACCACGACTAAAACTGCCATCTATTTATAGTTGAGTTTGGGAGGCTAACTTCCCTCAATCACTCTCCAATCAATCAATGATTGATTTGATTCTCTACCTACCACAAATCACGAATTCGTGGCTCCTCTTTCCATTCTTGATCATGTGGACTCAACCACTTAAGATTCTCTTACTTTTACATTAAGTAAACTCTTCAAAAGTTACAAGAGGTAGTTCACAAGTGAACTTTACATAGTCTTCTTTTTAAAACTTCTTCTAAGACTTTGTGGGACTCAAGCCAATACTTAGGCTTGTCATAGACTTGCTCCAACAGACAATTCATAAGTGTTTAATACATTTAAACACTATCATGCATATGCAGAAAGAATTACAAGTCAAAAATTGAAGAGGTTAAGGTCAGATGGAGGGGGAGAGTATTTCTCTAATGAGTTCAGTGATTATTTGTGGAATGCAGGTATAAAGAGAGAGGTTACTTGCAGGTACTCTCCTCAACAAAATGGTGTAGCAGAAAGGAGGAATAGGACACTTGTTGAATTTGCAAGATCCATGATGAAAGAGAAGAAGTGCCCAAATTATTTATGGGCTGAGGCTCTAACCACAGCCACATATTTGGTTAATAGGTTACCTTGTAAAGCTTTTCAGGGTATGACACCATATGAAGCTTGGTGGGGTAAGAGAACTACCTTGGATCATTGTAAAATATTTGGATGTCTGGCATATGCATATGTGCCATCTCAATTGAGGCATAAATTGGAGCCTAAAGCAGAGAAGTATGTATTCATTGGTTATGATGACAAGCAAATGGGTTATAGGTTGTGGAGTCCATCCACAAAACAATTCCTTGTGTCTAAGGATGTTACATTTGATGAGCAAAGTACTTGGTATGCAGGTACATCTAATGTGTATACAGAAGTTGAAGAAATTATGAATCAGAAGAAAGGTAAAACAAAGGTTCAGATATTTGATGAAGAAGAGAAAAATGAAATAGAGTTGAAGGTGAAGAAGTGCCAAGGTTTGATCCAGAGTGTGATGAACTAGAAACTCAAGTAGTGGAGAACTCTAAAGGTCATCTAGGCACAAATGGCAACCTACAAGGTATAGCTATGATACTTCATTCTTGACTACTAAAGATTATGCTTACATGGTAAAAGCAGATGAAGATCTATCTACATATGATGAAGCCAAAGGGAAGAAGAATTGGGAAGAAGCTATGCAAGAGGAGTATGATGCATTAATGGAGAATTAGACATGGGATTTGGTTTCTAAACCTAATAGCCAGAAAATCATTGGATGTAAGTGGGTTTACAAAACAAAAAGATTTGGAGATGGAAGTGTGTCTAGGTACAAAGCCAGACTTGTTGTGAAGGGATATGCACAGACATATGGAGTGGACTATGATGAGACTTACAGTCCTATGGCAAAGATGACAACTATCAAGACACTCATAGCAATTGCTGCTTGCAAGGGTTGGAAATTATCTCAATTAGATGTTAAAAATGCATTTTTGAATGGTTATATTTCAGATGAAGTTTAGATGGAGCAACCAGATGGTTTCAGAGATCAAGTGTATCCAAATTATGTCTGTAAGCTCAAGAGAGCTTTGTATGGATTGAAGCAGGCCCAAAGGGCATGGAATTATAGGCTTGTAAAGTTCTTGAAGGAACTTGGATTTCAAGCATCAAAGGCAGATAGTAGCTTGCTAGTCAAAGCAAGTGAAGATGGATTTATTTATGTTTGTATTTATGTTGATGACATAATACTTACAAGAACAGATGACAAAGGCATACACATGATTAAGAAACAGATGGAGAAAGAGTTCAAAATAAGTGATTTGGGAAATTTTTCATTCTTCTTGGGAATGGAGATTTCATATACTCAACATGGAGTATATGTAACTCAAGAAAGGTATCTGAAAAATTTGCTAACCAAATTTTAAAATGGAAGATTGCAGGATAGCACCAACTCCAATGGAAGTCAATCATAGATTGACTAAATATGGAGGAGAGGAATTCAAAGATATGAAGTTTTATTAGAACTTGGTGGGTAGCTTGATCTATGCTACATTAACAAGACCTGACTTGTCATATGCAGTTGGAGTTCTATCTCAATTTATGCATTGTCCTAAAAAGGAACATTGGATTGCAGGACAAAGAGTACTTAGGTACATCAAGGGTACACTCAAAGAAGGTCTGTATTATGGATATACTTCAGATACAAGAGTCAAAATATATAGTGATGCAGATTGGGCAGGTAATTCTGATGATAGAAGATCAACACATGGATATTTGTGTTATGTGGGAGATAAGCTAATTTCATGGTGCTCTAAGAAGCAACATACAGTTGCTTTATCATCTACAGAAGCAGAGTATAAAGGCATGGTGGAAGCTGCAAAGGAAGTAATATGGCTAAAGACACTTATGAAGAGTTTTGATGTTGTTCAGAGTACTCCTATCATTTGTGGAGACAATATGAGTTCTTTATACTTGGCAGCAAATCCTGTGTTTCATGCTAGAACTAAACATATTGAAATTCAGTATCATTTTTTGAGAGAGAAGGTTATTGATAAAGAAATTGAAGTCATGCATACTCCTACAAAAGATCAACTTGCAGATATGATGACAAAAAGTTTGGATGGACCAAAGTTGTAGAGGTTTAAAGATATGGCAGGGATAAAGAAGATGCAGGTAATCACAATTGATGATTGAGGGGGATCTATTGGAGCAGAACAATCAACAATTAGTGATTACATGAAGTCCAGAAGTGGAGAGATAAATGAAAGATTGAAGATCAATTTCAAAGGAAGAATAGATTCACAAACAAAGTTCTTTTGTACATTACTTTTGTAAATATTTCAATGTATTTGAAAAATGACGAGTTAGACTCGTATATATATATATATATATATATATATATATATATATATATATATATATATATATATATATATATATATATATATATATATATATATATATATATATATATATATATATATATATATATATATATATATATATATATATATATATATATATATATATATATATATATATAGATACGTGCTCATAGTCATAAGAGAGATATAGAAGAGATAGAGAAGATAATAGATGTGAAGAATAAATAATAGGAGAGAATGAGATGAACATTATGTGAGTCATCCATCAGATGTATGAAGATTTGTGAGAAGAAAAAGTTTTCAGAGAATTGTGCGTCGATCTTTTCTCTAATTCTCCTTTTGTGCTTAATCTTATGAAAAATCCTTTTGTACACATCTAAGTCCATAGTTAATCCATCTATGGTTAAAGTTTTGAGAGTCCAATTGCAAACAGGCTGAGAGAATTTTGAATAGGAACATTCATATGTAACAAAGTTTTGAGTGTCTTCTGAAACAGGTGCAGATTCAATGGTCAAAGAAATGGACAGTGCTCAGTGTACAGTGTAAAGTTTTACACAAATAAGGACTCAAAATTTAAGTTGAGAGGTAAGGCATCTATGGCTAAAAGCATTTGATTAAACGGGCTATAGTTTGAGAGAACCATAGCTTAGAAGTTACAGGTGTCAAAGTCGTCATTACAGAGAGGCAGTTTCAGACATAGGTAAATTATTTAGGTCATTTCTCACAATCTACTCAAGCATTTGAAGTGATTTAACTTGGAGAAGGTGTGCAATCTCTACGCAACACATATTACAAAGTTTTATCAAAAAAGTTTACATGAATGATCAGTCAATGAGTGATTAATGTGTAGCAGACTTTTTCCGAGAAGTGATTTTTCATAGTTGATCAATTTCTTGATAATTTGGTGATTGTTTTTTAAAATTAAGTGGAGTCTGAAGTTATTCTTGATATAGAGGTGGTCTAACATCAAGGATAGCTTGTTCTTTTGGAGATTTACACTCACCATCACCCTTGACTTTCTTTCTTGGGTTTGTCTTTTTTCCTCAAACACGAGAGATCTTCTCCGAAGATCTTACCCTTAAGGGGACTCTTCGATGGTAGTTCCAATGGCTATTTCCTCTTGTGGATCACCTTTTGTGGGAATGAATTTAGCACTTTTCCCTAGAATGTTGATCCAATGAGAGAGCTCTCACTATTCGGGTTGTCTTCGTTGCTAGTTGTTTCCACTAGTAAAGAGGAGGGTTACACTCTTCAATCTTCATTTGTTGCTTCATTTGTCTGCATTGAAGATGAGAGTTGAATCCTCCTTTTGATCTGATGCATAATTGTGATAGGTGTTGTTGTAGGATTGGTTTTGGAAGGGTATGACACCATATGAAGCTTGGTGGGGTAAGAGAACTACCTTGGATCATTGTAAAATATTTGGATGTCTGGCATATGCATATGTGCCATCTCAATTGAGGCATAAATTGGAGCCTAAAGCAGAGAAGTATGTATTCATTGGTTATGATGACAAGCAAATGGGTTATAGGTTGTGGAGTCCATCCACAAAACAATTCCTTGTGTCTAAGGATGTTACATTTGATGAGCAAAGTACTTGGTATGCAGGTACATCTAATGTGTATACAGAAGTTGAAGAAATTATGAATCAGAAGAAAGGTAAAACAAAGGTTCAGATATTTGATGAAGAAGAGAAAAATGAAATAGAGTTGAAGGTGAAGAAGTGCCAAGGTTTGATCCAGAGTGTGATGAACTAGAAACTCAAGTAGTGGAGAACTCTAAAGGTCATCTAGGCACAAATGGCAACCTACAAGGTATAGCTATGATACTTCATTCTTGACTACTAAAGATTATGCTTACATGGTAAAAGCAGATGAAGATCTATCTACATATGATGAAGCCAAAGGGAAGAAGAATTGGGAAGAAGCTATGCAAGAGGAGTATGATGCATTAATGGAGAATTAGACATGGGATTTGGTTTCTAAACCTAATAGCCAGAAAATCATTGGATGTAAGTGGGTTTACAAAACAAAAAGATTTGGAGATGGAAGTGTGTCTAGGTACAAAGCCAGACTTGTTGTGAAGGGATATGCACAGACATATGGAGTGGACTATGATGAGACTTACAGTCCTATGGCAAAGATGACAACTATCAAGACACTCATAGCAATTGCTGCTTGCAAGGGTTGGAAATTATCTCAATTAGATGTTAAAAATGCATTTTTGAATGGTTATATTTCAGATGAAGTTTAGATGGAGCAACCAGATGGTTTCAGAGATCAAGTGTATCCAAATTATGTCTGTAAGCTCAAGAGAGCTTTGTATGGATTGAAGCAGGCCCAAAGGGCATGGAATTATAGGCTTGTAAAGTTCTTGAAGGAACTTGGATTTCAAGCATCAAAGGCAGATAGTAGCTTGCTAGTCAAAGCAAGTGAAGATGGATTTATTTATGTTTGTATTTATGTTGATGACATAATACTTACAAGAACAGATGACAAAGGCATACACATGATTAAGAAACAGATGGAGAAAGAGTTCAAAATAAGTGATTTGGGAAATTTTTCATTCTTCTTGGGAATGGAGATTTCATATACTCAACATGGAGTATATGTAACTCAAGAAAGGTATCTGAAAAATTTGCTAACCAAATTTTAAAATGGAAGATTGCAGGATAGCACCAACTCCAATGGAAGTCAATCATAGATTGACTAAATATGGAGGAGAGGAATTCAAAGATATGAAGTTTTATTAGAACTTGGTGGGTAGCTTGATCTATGCTACATTAACAAGACCTGACTTGTCATATGCAGTTGGAGTTCTATCTCAATTTATGCATTGTCCTAAAAAGGAACATTGGATTGCAGGACAAAGAGTACTTAGGTACATCAAGGGTACACTCAAAGAAGGTCTGTATTATGGATATACTTCAGATACAAGAGTCAAAATATATAGTGATGCAGATTGGGCAGGTAATTCTGATGATAGAAGATCAACACATGGATATTTGTGTTATGTGGGAGATAAGCTAATTTCATGGTGCTCTAAGAAGCAACATACAGTTGCTTTATCATCTACAGAAGCAGAGTATAAAGGCATGGTGGAAGCTGCAAAGGAAGTAATATGGCTAAAGACACTTATGAAGAGTTTTGATGTTGTTCAGAGTACTCCTATCATTTGTGGAGACAATATGAGTTCTTTATACTTGGCAGCAAATCCTGTGTTTCATGCTAGAACTAAACATATTGAAATTCAGTATCATTTTTTGAGAGAGAAGGTTATTGATAAAGAAATTGAAGTCATGCATACTCCTACAAAAGATCAACTTGCAGATATGATGACAAAAAGTTTGGATGGACCAAAGTTGTAGAGGTTTAAAGATATGGCAGGGATAAAGAAGATGCAGGTAATCACAATTGATGATTGAGGGGGATCTATTGGAGCAGAACAATCAACAATTAGTGATTACATGAAGTCCAGAAGTGGAGAGATAAATGAAAGATTGAAGATCAATTTCAAAGGAAGAATAGATTCACAAACAAAGTTCTTTTGTACATTACTTTTGTAAATATTTCAATGTATTTGAAAAATGACGAGTTAGACTCGTATATATATATATATATATATATATATATATATATATATATATATATATATATATATATATATATATATATATATATATATATATATATATATATATATATATATATATATATATATATATATATATATATATATATATATATATATATATATATATATATATATATATATATATAGATACGTGCTCATAGTCATAAGAGAGATATAGAAGAGATAGAGAAGATAATAGATGTGAAGAATAAATAATAGGAGAGAATGAGATGAACATTATGTGAGTCATCCATCAGATGTATGAAGATTTGTGAGAAGAAAAAGTTTTCAGAGAATTGTGCGTCGATCTTTTCTCTAATTCTCCTTTTGTGCTTAATCTTATGAAAAATCCTTTTGTACACATCTAAGTCCATAGTTAATCCATCTATGGTTAAAGTTTTGAGAGTCCAATTGCAAACAGGCTGAGAGAATTTTGAATAGGAACATTCATATGTAACAAAGTTTTGAGTGTCTTCTGAAACAGGTGCAGATTCAATGGTCAAAGAAATGGACAGTGCTCAGTGTACAGTGTAAAGTTTTACACAAATAAGGACTCAAAATTTAAGTTGAGAGGTAAGGCATCTATGGCTAAAAGCATTTGATTAAACGGGCTATAGTTTGAGAGAACCATAGCTTAGAAGTTACAGGTGTCAAAGTCGTCATTACAGAGAGGCAGTTTCAGACATAGGTAAATTATTTAGGTCATTTCTCACAATCTACTCAAGCATTTGAAGTGATTTAACTTGGAGAAGGTGTGCAATCTCTACGCAACACATATTACAAAGTTTTATCAAAAAAGTTTACATGAATGATCAGTCAATGAGTGATTAATGTGTAGCAGACTTTTTCCGAGAAGTGATTTTTCATAGTTGATCAATTTCTTGATAATTTGGTGATTGTTTTTTAAAATTAAGTGGAGTCTGAAGTTATTCTTGATATAGAGGTGGTCTAACATCAAGGATAGCTTGTTCTTTTGGAGATTTACACTCACCATCACCCTTGACTTTCTTTCTTGGGTTTGTCTTTTTTCCTCAAACACGAGAGATCTTCTCCGAAGATCTTACCCTTAAGGGGACTCTTCGATGGTAGTTCCAATGGCTATTTCCTCTTGTGGATCACCTTTTGTGGGAATGAATTTAGCACTTTTCCCTAGAATGTTGATCCAATGAGAGAGCTCTCACTATTCGGGTTGTCTTCGTTGCTAGTTGTTTCCACTAGTAAAGAGGAGGGTTACACTCTTCAATCTTCATTTGTTGCTTCATTTGTCTGCATTGAAGATGAGAGTTGAATCCTCCTTTTGATCTGATGCATAATTGTGATAGGTGTTGTTGTAGGATTGGTTTTGGAAGGGTCTTACACCTCCTCTACCATATGAGTTCCTACAACCTCTTCCTCTAAAATTACCTCTTCGTCTTCTGTGTCCTCTACCTTTTTTATCATAGATCTGATTGTAATGGCGAATGTTTTGATTGTTATACCAACATTCCTTGGCCAAGTGATTTTTTTTTGCCACAAATCCAATAAGCTTTGCAATTGTCTTTGTTTTTGCCATCTCTTCCTTTAGCTCTGTTATTTCCTTTTCCTTTTTCTTTTGTAAAGTATGCTTGATTTGAGATGCCTTCTTCATCATTTGATTGTTGCTTGCCTTTAGCATTCTTCTTCTTATCTTTTGAATACATAGCTTGAGTTGTACTTTTCTCACTCACCTTTAAGATCCTGCTCAAATGTTAGCATGTGTCCTAGCAATTGATTTAGATCAGGAGTAAAATGGTCTAATGATAATTCAGTGGATAATGTGGAAGGCACAGGATGAATAGATGAAGTCAAAGCTAAGAGAGATCAAAAGACAGGGTTGAGAGAGAGAGAGAGAGAAGGAAGCACTGGGTAGGTGGCTAAAAACTCTCGTAGAGATCAATGAGTGCATAGAAGATCAACTCTCAGAGAGAAACCGAGTTAGACGAAAAGGAGAGAGAGAAAGCCATGGATGGCTCAGAGTCAGGATAGAGAGGATTCTTTAGCTGCACTATAGATTCGAAGGTGAAATGGTGAAATAGAGTGGAGATCGAGAGAGAGATAGAGAGAGAGAGAGAGAGAGAGAGAGAGAGAGAGAGAGAGAGAGAGAGCCAACACGGGTGCTGAGACCTGATCATGCATGGAGAAATAAGGGTGCTACATCATAGAGAGAGAAAGATAGAGAGAGAGAGATAGAGAGAGAGATAGAGAGATAGACAGATAGAGAGAGATTCACCACAGCAGATATGGTGGTGCACTCAAATATGGATTGAGAAAGAGAGAGAGAGACAGAGAGACAGAGAGACAGAGAGAGAAGGAAAAAAGAGAGAGATAGAGAGAGGTCGAGAGAGTAGAGTTGGTATATACAAAGAGAGAGAGAGAGAGAGGCAAAAAGACAGTGGATCATATGGGAAACTAGGTTTTGGTTATACTCAATATACGGAATTTGAAAATGGAACCTTTTTTCTTATTTGAGAGAATGCAAAGTCAAAGCATATCAAGCCTGTCAACGGCCTTGATGTGTAGGATGGGAGGAAGGTTATAGATGCGAAGCATGATTTTTGTTTTAGGAACCAAACAAGATTTAAATAGGGGAGACCCATGACTTTCTCAAAGAGGATAATATAATTGGGTTTATTAGTGTCAAATGCATATCACAATAGAAAACGCATGTTGTGCTAAAGGCATTGTAAGTGACTAGGAAAATTGTTGGAAGCTAATAAATTAGTATAAAAATGAAATGCATGATTTTTAACCACAACTTGAATTCATGGGTCTAAATACGATTGAATCGATCTGAAGTTCTTGGCTTTCTATGCATAGGATTCTATTTATAATGTCATTTTTTCTTGCTCCCATACATAAGGAAAGAAGGAAACATTTGATGTATCAATGGAAGAGTTAGAAGACATTCTTGCCACTTACAAGGATCTTTTGCTTTATTCTTTTGAATTGAAATTTGGAAACCACTTTCGATATTTGGGTACTGTTTAACTTAGTGCCTATGATTAGTGGCCTGATGATCATCTTATGCTTATTTCTGAAAACCAAAATCAAAGTATATGTGTGTGTAGCTAAAAAAATCCATGCATGAAAGGATGTTGCTATGCACATAAGCACTTTCTTCTATAAGTGCATTTCTTTTATGCGTATGTGTGCTATACAATTTCAAAATGAAAAGGGAATAAATAATAATCATATTGTGTTCTTATTATGATTTTCAATGTACTATTTTTTTTTTCTATTTTTCCCCACAGATTCTCTTGAGGTCCAGGATTCTCATGATTTGAAGAGCACCATTCAGGATATTATATGAACTGTAGAGGAAGTTTGGAAGACCAAAGTGAAGAGTATGCCCCCTCGAATTTTCTCTTCAAGTTATTGTGCAATTTTCAAGTAAAGACAAGTGTTTGAACAAAAGCTTTTGAAAGTTGATGAAGTCCAAAGACCCGAAGTGAAGAAAAGATTTTCCCATAAAGTGAAGTTCTTGGCACAAGACCAAAGAGAAGTTGAAGGGAATATTCTCACATTGTGGTCGAGAATTCTATCTTGTATTGGCCGATCTAGAGTGTAACGAAATCTTTTTGTATTATTCAGAGTCACTTGGTGACATCATTTGTATATTCATTGCCATCATTGAGCATAGTTTTCTTAGTTGCCACATTGAGTCTCATGATTTCTAGTTTTAGCATTGTATTTTCCTTTCCCGTTCGTGATCCATGCACCCTATGACTTCGTTCCACATGACCGAGTGCTTTCGTTTTCTTCTTTTGAAGTGTGGGCCTAGCATGAGATGATGTACCATATTGGACCGCTCTCCCCTTTTCGACTTAATGTTGTCCTTCGTCAAATTCCAAAGAACTGATGCCAAAACTCTCCTGCAAAACAAAAGAAAAGAGAAATTCAAAAACCCTTATCCTAAAACCCTAACGCTAAAACATGTATATGTGTGTATGTGTGTATGTATATGTGATGTGTGTGTATATGTATGTACATGTATGCATGTGTGTATATACATATGTGAGTGTGTATATAAATGTGCATATGTATGTAATATGCATGTGTGTATGTATGTATGTGTGTGTGTACATGCATATGTGTGTGTATGCATGTGTGTATGCACATATGTGTGTGTATACATATGTGAGTGTGTATGTATATGTGTGTGTATGTAATATGCATGTGTGTATGTATGTATGTATGTATGTATGTGTGTACATGCAAATATGTGTGTATGTATGTATGCATATGCATGTGCGTATGTATACATGTGTGTGTACATGTGTGTATGTATATGTGTTTATACATGTATGTATGTAGGTGAGTATGAGTATGAATATGAATATGTGTGTGTGTGTGTATATGTATATGCATGTGTGAATGTAATATGCATGTGTGTATGTAATATGCATGTATGCATGTATATGTGTGTATGCATGTGAGTATGTAATATGTATGTGTATGTATATGCATGTGTGTATGTAATATGTATGTGAGTGTGTATGTAATATGCATGTGTGTATTTAATATGTATGTGAGTATGTGTATGCACATGAGTGTATGGATGTATGCATCTCTCTCTCTCTATCTCATTCTCTTTCTATTTCATCTCTCTTTCATCTCTCTCTCTGTCACTCTTTCTCTATCTCTCTCTTTCATATCTCTCTCTTTCACTCTCTCTCTCTATGTTTCTCTACATCGCTCTCTTTCTTTCATCTCTCTCTCTCTCACTCTATATCATTTGAAAACAAAACAATCACTTACATCGATGTAATTTTTTGGAGCGTTGTTGTCAAAGTCCATTTAATGGTGTCCTTTGTCGAATTCCAAAGAATTGATGCCAAAAAGCTCTTGCAAAACTAAAGAGGAGAATTGAGAAAAGGGAAAACACAAAGAAAGAGAAAGGGTGCTATAGTATGTGCGATACTTACCAAAATTTTAGATCTAGAGAAATAGAGATGTAGAGAAAGAGAGAGAGAGAGAGAGAGAGAGAAAGAAAGAGAGAGATGTGTGTACACAATATGCTCAGAATGTAGTTCGTGTGCACAAACTCAACAGTAGCAGACTTTGGTTCAAAAGGCAAGCAAACGTTGAATTTGTTCTATCGGATCTGGTTAAAACATTGCCTCAGTATAAGCATCCGTATGAGCCTCGGTATAGTGTCAGTATAAGTGTCGGTATAAGCATCGGTATAAGCGTCGATAATTTACTGATGCCTATACCAATGCTCATACCGATATCGAGTATATCGATGATTAAATGACCGTCAGTATGCATCCATGGGTTTTCAAGCATTTTCAACGATCATAACAATGCCAAGGCATGACCGTTGGTATGGGCAATGTCGGTATGCACCTCATATGTTGTAGTGACAAAAAGAAAAGATGCATATGGAGGAACTTATTCAATCTAAGATTTAGACGTTGGTGTCAATGATTTAAACAAAAATTTGAAAAGTCGTGTCAAGAAAAGTTTGATAAAGTTTTTCATGTTATAAGTAAGCTTAGTGAAACTACAAATGCAAATCATGCAATGATTGGTATATTAAGAGAAGTGATTGCTAACTTTAAACAACAAGTCAATAACCTAACCAACTACATTCATGATGATTCACAATGTAAATGCAATCATGATAATGAGTGTCAAGTAAATGCAATTAAGAGTGATGATGAAACTCAAAACATTGACCTTAGGAAGCCCATGCAAAATGTCTAGATTAGAAGATCTAAACGGGTAATTAAGTGCTTTTGGTGTGAACAGATAGGTCATAAATTTCATAATTGCTTAGCCTAGGATAAAGCATGTGAATTACGCTTAGTTACTATCACTGAAAACAAAATATGTGATTATAAAACCCATCTTCCTCTATGCTTAAACTTAGGTAGAGGAGGAATGAAGGCTTATTTTACAGAAGTTAAACACAAATCTAAACCGGATATAAGAAGTACAAAGAACTAGAGATCCATTAAGAAATTTGAAGGTGTAGCAAGTTTAGATCCTAGAATTTTGAACCCTAAGATCAATGATGAGACTCTATGTCCTAAAGTTAACAATCATGAAGAAAAGGGAACATGTGAACTTAAAGGTATGTCTAAAAGTAATGAACCTGCTAGAATCTATGAATCTATAAGAGAATACAAAAGCACTAAACCTAGATCTATGAGCAAAGATGAATGGATACGATGTAATCAAATTTTAGGCAACACAAATGGTGAACTGTCAATGCAAAGTTTAGATAAAAATCCAAAACCATTAGATAAAATTCAATACCTTAGCCTTGAGAATAAGGATGAGTATATTAAAAGTTATTGGGTAAATGAAGCTATTCAATGAATTGAGAAAAACGTTAAGGAATGATATGAATCTACTTAACTATAAGGTTTCCCAAATTAAATTTGTTGGAACTTTAATGTGATGAATGGGAGTTTATTTACCTTCTCCCTCATCAAAAAGGTACATTATGAATGATCACGGGAGTTTTTTACCTTCTCTCTCATCAAAAAGGTACATTATGATTTCACCATGGGAGGTTTTTCTACCTTCTTCCTCATCAAAAAGGTACATTATGATTTGAACACAGAAGTTTTTTTACCTTCTTCCTCATCAAAAAGGTACATTATTAATGACCACAGGAGTTTTTTTACCTTCTCCCTCATCAAAAAGCTACATTATGATTTGAAAACGAGAGTTTTTTTACCTTCTCCCTCATCAAAAGGTACATTATGAATGACCACGGCACTTTTCTACCTTTTCGCTCATTAAAAAGATACATTATGAATGATCACGGGAGGTTTTTACCTTCTCCCTCATCAAAAAGATACATTATGAATGATCATGGGAGTTTTACCTTTTCGCTCATCAAAAAGGTACATTATGAATGATCATGGGAGTTTTTACCTTCTTCCTCATCAAAAAGTTATTGATATTGGATGAATGGATGTATGTCATTGATGATAGGAAGTGTAAATTTTTATATTATGTGGTCAAAAAGATAGGAGAATTTGAAGCTAAAAACAACAATGGTTGATGTGTAAAACTTTGAATATGTTACTTGAATAACTCTCTTGTGAACTTTGTGATAGATTTTTGCAAGAAAGAGGACTTGATTTTGAAATGAAATTGAAATGAAATTGAAATGAATTGTGATATGAATTTAAAATGAGTTTTTAAATGATATTTGAATTGAATTAGTTTATGAATATATGTGTATGCATGAAAGTGTGTGTATGCATGTACAAAATTATGAGATGATTTCGTGAGTTAGGTTAATGGGATGAGCTGATTAAATGCATGAATGCATGATTGTATTTATGAAAATACATGTATTCCCATGCATGTGCATGAGGGCATGTACATGTGCATGACTTTGTGATTGGTATGTATACATGAGAGTATGTATGTGTATGTGTTTATGAGTTAAATATGAATGATAAGTATATACATGGAATTTTAATTATGAGCATGTGCAAAGTATGGTGACTAGGAAATATAAACATGTATGTGCATGAGAGCATATGCATGAACATGAATTTATGATTTTACATGATTTCATGGATTTATGAGTAGATATGTATGAAAAGCATGTATGATAGGCATATACCTGAATTTTTGAAGTGTGAACATGTGTGTTCACTGAAGCATGTATAAATTCGAGGTATGATGACTAGAAATGAGAGAATGTATGCCCAATATGACATCTTTTAAATGTATGTGAATGTATGAATTTGATGGCATAGCTATGAAGATGTGGAAGCATAAATCAAGCTACAACAACTAAAGATGAGGGTAAGAGAGTTATAAATGAGTTTTGACCTCCATGAAAAGTTGGCTAACTTTTACACTTGAGTTAATTTAGGCTTATCAAAGATGAAGAATAGCTATAGAGAAAAAATATATAAATATGAAGATCTTAGTTCCTCTAGGATTTTGAGTGACCATGTAGTGAGGATATATGTAAAAAGCTAAGTTTGGGGATAAGCGCAAGAGACCCTAGCTTTTGTTGCACAGTCATTACTGAACCAAAGTGTTGAATTGTCGAAGTTTCATTACATCTAGACTTGCGCTGCTACAACAATACTTCTGAGAAGAGTGCAATTTGAAGATCTTCCTATGTATGTAATACTTCAAAGTTTCCTTGAATCTACTTACACTAATATGTTGATGACAATAGGCTAGGTTCACGTGCGTACATTCGTGCAGATTGTAATACTCATTGTTAGTGAAAAAAAACTACGGCTCATTGTTAGTGGGATGAAGTGTTATTTTTTATCATTCTAAATTCATCTACAATTTCAATGATGTTTTGTCACATCTGAAGGAGTGTGAAAGATCAGTGCTAGTACCCTTTAGTAATCTCAAAAATGTTTCTAAAGATTATGAAACGTGAATGATTTAAGTTTCCTTTACATGTGTACCGTTATCTAATTGAACTCTTGCTCTTGTGATCACAGTCCAACAGCTGGCGTAAGAGGAAAAGATTGCAGCGTGAACAATGCAGTCAGTTAGAAAAGTTCTTACCTTCTCCCTCATCAAAAAGGTAGTCAGATTGGATGAATGGATGTATGTCATTGATGATATGAAGGTTAAATTTTTATATTATGCAGTCCAAAAGAAAGGAGAATTTGAAGCTAGGAACAATAATGGTTGATGTGTAAAACTTTGAATATGTTATTTGAATAACAGATCCCATTGTGCAAGGGTAGAACTTGCGAGTCTATTAAATGTTACAAAGGAGGTTAACAACCCTCCCATCCCCCTCATGTGGGGCCCACTTGGGTTTAAGCTTATTGTTCTTGATTAGAAACACTTTATGATGCCTAAAAGGTGGGTACCTCTTACACTTGGTGATTCTATTGCCAAGGAGGAATAGAGATTTCTCGATCCATCACTCTTTAGGATGGTGTCCAAAATTGCTGGTACCACACTTCCTCCAAATCTTCCAGAGAGTTTCCCCTCTTCTTGCATTCCATAGTGCTAGTGCGAATCCAATTGCTTTGCCAAGGAGCACGTGCTTCTAGGTGATTTGTGCCTATAGTCTCCAAATGTTCCCAAGGGTCCGCCATAGTAGGAGAAACTTGGGGAAAGTGAAGAAGATGTGACCTAGATCCTTGATGTTGTGGCAACATCGCTTGCACCACGATGGAGCTCCATAAATTTATTTAGCCTTTAAGTTGGTCTAGATACCACAATGGAGAATTTGCCACATGAAAACTGATTTTTTGATCTCGATGAGGGGATGTCAGATAGACATGAACTTTAGATCCCAATGCAACCTTGTCCAAGTCAGGCACCACTTCTTGTTAAGTGTGATATGATAGTACGTGTCCACCTTGACTGTAGGAATTTCAGGCATGCCATTGTCATTCTGCCACATTAGACCCTTATGGCATGATGAATCTTGTCAAATGACGAGTTCAATGTTTGAACGATCCCAAGCAAAGCATTTGCTTTGAAGGAGAGTCCATTCTTTGTAGTTCATCCTTAATTTTGGGTCTATGTCCTCAAATTTGAAACAGTTGCCATTGTCTTGTTTCTAGATTTTTTTCCAATGTCTGAACCCCTTGTTCTAGATCCTCTTAGCAGTTTCAAGGTTCGAGGTAGCCATATGCTTAATGTCTGAGATCAAAAACCAGATTGAGTCATTTTGTTTGATAGAGGCTGCCCATTTCCAATCTTCTCTAACTCTAACAAATTGTTTGAACTCATTCCAAATCTTCCACAGGGGTGCACAATGTTTAAGCCTTTAGGGGAAACCAAAATTGGGGAGAATAAGAGGGTAAGGAGGTCTAGGTCCTTCCGACCCAAGAGGCCCACCAACATAATCATGTTCTTGTTCTTGAAAATGAGCTTTACCCAAGAGGTCCATTAGTTGCACCAAGCCTTGATGATACAGTTTGTCGCCATCTTGTTAGCAATGCCTTTGATATCTATAATGGCTAGAACCCCACAATATTTTTTGTTGATGCAAGTAGACCATTTAATTTTGAAGATCCCTCTTCTATTGTGGTCCCCCATCCAAAGAAAGTTTCTGCAAATTCTTTCTAGTTTGCTAAGCTACTGATCTTTCGATCTCCGGCAAGAATAAAAGTAAATGGTCAAGGAGATGAGGAAGGTATTGATTAAAGCAAATGGTCGAGGAGATGAGGAAGGTATTGATTACCATGGCACGACGTGCGAGGTTGATTTGCATGCCCTTCTAGTACGCTAACTTGTTGTCTAGTTTGGAAAGGAACCAATTCCATCACTACTCTATTGAGACCCCAAAGCCCATCGAAATACTCAGTAGGCAGAAGACTTGATCCCTAGGGATAATTTGGAAACCATCCTCAACCAACAATTGGGGAGGAGGTCCGATGATGGCATGGAAAGGGGTTTTGGAGTGGTTGATTTTGGAACCACATGCCTCGCAAAAAGTATCAAGGCACCCCCAAAAGGACTCAATGTTGGACAAACCATTGTGCACAAATGCATTCATGTCATCTAAAAATAGTCTGATCATCTTACGATGGTTGAGAGGTAGAGAGAGAACTTTTATATGGCCCATTTCCATGTGATGTTACATGAGATAGTTGAGCCCTTCTATGGAGATAGCGAAGAGAAGAGGGGGCAATGGGCATCCTTGCCTAATAGATCATTTTAATTTGATAGTCTTCGATAAGCGGTCATTGATATTTATTTGCATGGATGTGTTCCTTAGGAATGTAATGATCATCTTAGTGAATTTCAGACTACAGCCGAGGTCTTTAATAGATTGGAGAACAAAGTCCCATTCTAACCTAGCATAGGCTTTGTCGAAGTTGATTTTAAGGAATGCTATATCTTGCTTAGACTCTACAACAAACTCGAGACCTTTCCAAATATCAATAATAGCTTCTAGTATTGATGTACCCTTGATGAATCCTTTTTTTCCTCGCTAAGCCACCTCTTTAAGGGATAAGAAATTCTATTATAGGTTACTTTTGCAAGAATCTTGTACCCCATTTGAAGCATCATGATAAGGTGCCAGTTTTCAATCCTACTCTTGTTGCCTTTTCTATGAATAATCTTGATGACACCATTCTTTAGGCATTCGAGAATGCCAAAAGCTAAAGCCTCTTACCAAACCAAGTGGAATGAGTTGTTTGCCACCTGTCTGAAAGAAAGACATAAAAAATCTGTTTGTGAGGCCATCAAGACCTGGGCTTTTCCCATTGGGGATTATTGATAACTTCAAGAATCTCATTATCTAAAATTGCGAGAGACTTCAGATTGTGATGTATTCTCGAGAGAGAGACCCTCCTTTTATGGGGAGAGAGAGGCATCAAAGCCCCGGACAGATTAGAAAAATGGTCAATAATAATAGCACTGTTTTCTTCTTCCAGTTTGCATTCAACCCCATTACTACCTATCAAGGAGGCGATAGAGTCTCTAGTTTTGTTCATCTTGAGGATGCCACACATCTCTTTACTTGTTTTGTCAACCTTACCCGCCCTCCAATCTTTGAAGTATACTTGCAAGTTTTTCCTTTGAATTCCTTTTGATTTTCCGTAGCCCCATCTGGTATTGGTAGCTCCTTTTTTTCACTTCTTTCCCCCTCAAGGAACTAGAGCCTCCATTAGAGTTTCTCTCTCCACCTTTGCTAAATGCTGTGAAGCATCTTGTGAGTCCACCAAAATTTAAAGAGTCTTCTCAACCGCAACCCTCGAATATTTGGCTAGTGTGGCACTATTGGTGAATGCCGAGTTCCATACCAAGGTAGTCTCCTAATGGATAGAGGGAAGGGAGAAAGCTGTCAGGCAAGCATGAAAACAAGGTGCTTTTTTGAATTTGGTTATCGGCTTGAAAGTGAGAATAAAAGGGTAGTGGTCCGATATGGTGTGGTCAATGTGTTGTAAGATATTGGGTTGGCCCCATTAAGAGATAATGTTCTATGCAATATAGCTTCTGTTGAGTCTTCCTTTCCTCAAGTCATCCCCAGATTGGAGGTTCAACCAAGAGAAGCCATTCGTATCTTTGATCTCCACAAGGTCAAGGTGGAGGTTGATTTTGTCCTAGATATCTTTCTCTTGACCATCAATGGTATGCCCCTTCTTGTCCCACCAATCTGAAGGGTCTTCCACCATGTTGAACTCCTCGCAAAGCATCACATTGAGAGGAAGTGAGTCCAAAGACACCCAAGTGTCAATCCATTATGACTCCCTATTTGGGGCATACATGGAGACCACGTTGAATTGGAAGGGTCCTCCAAAGGAAGCAGCTATCCAACGATGTTTCTGATCCTAGTAAGAGTTGGCATATCCACTTAGCCAAGAGTTAGTTATTCCAATAGTTGTGCGAGTCGCCCCTTGGGGTGAGAAGTGGTAACCCATGCATGGGTTGAAGAAGTGTGCACCAAGATTTTTTTATTTTATTTTATTCAGTGATTTTATGATAGTAATGTATTGTTCTCACAGTAAGAAGATGATAAGAGTTATGCATTGCTTGAGTTTTGGATGAATTCATTATTTATGTAATGAGAAATCATGCTATTTCTATACACTACGCATGCATGTTTGTAAATAGGTCACTAGCCTAACTCTAAACCCCCTAAAACCCAGGGTTTGAAGCCTTAGAAAACCTAAATTTAACCCTTGAAAACCTAGGTTTGACCCTTAGAAACCCTAGGATTTTAGTCAATGTGTAAATAAACTCATTGATTATGGTGCTTGACCTTAATCATAGGCAAACCCTAACTTCCCCTCATTGAAACCCTAACTTGGAAACTTAGAACTGTCATTTATCCTAAGTTTAACCCTTTAATTTAATTAGATCTTGTACATAGGTGTGAAGCCAAACCTTAGTCCAAAAAATAAAAAGGAAAAAGAAAAAGAAATAAAAATAGAAAAAGAAAAATTGGAAAACTTAGAAAGAGAAAAACCAAAATAGAAATAAAAGATGGGATTTTCCAAAAATAGAAAAAGAACATGCAAGAAGATTTCGAAAAATAAAAAGGATCAATAGGGAGATTAGAATATTCTAGAGAGAAGTCCTAGGGGAAACCTATAAATAGATGCCCCATGCTCATTTGGTTTTCCCCAAGGATTTCCTCCAGGTACGCTCCTTACCTTTTCTTGTCCATTCGATTTCTTGTTCATGCTTTCTTGTTTATGCTCTATGATTATGATAATGATTCACTCTCCATGATCATCTTCTCTAAACCTCATCTCTCGCTATCATGGCAAGAGAGGGGAGAGAGAGAGAGACAGAGAGAGAGAGAGAGAAGAAGAGAGAGATCGATGGAGAGGATGGAACGAATTGAGAGACAGAAGATGGAAATGAAGGACCTGTCGAGCATGGCATTTTAGGTACCAGGAACTACGGTACCTCAAAGAAAGAGGGCCATGGAGGCTACTTCACTTGGTTAGGTCCTACCCATTAGGATCACATCCTAGATGAGGACTACATGTCAGTGCTTGATGAGAATTATCCCAAAAAAGTATGATGTAAACAAGGAAGCCCTTGGATATGACAGGGTTGTTGGCATCGTTGATGTCCCCAAAGGAGTTGGTAGGGTTGATGTTAATTTGGATTATATGTAACTATCAATGATGGATGCTTATCTCTTGTATGGAGAGTTAGGATTTGGAGAGTTATTTTTCCTCTCCTCTTATTTCTATGTACAATTCAATATTAGCCATATACAGTTCAAGTTAAGCCTCATGTCTGTGTTCTCTTGTGATTGAATTCCGCATAACTCAGTATGGACAAGCTTGCAGGAAGCATAGATATTCATTTGTTTGAGCTTGGCAATTGTGTGTGTGAAAGAGAGGAGGGAGGCCTAGGTAGGGCGTTGAACAAGCATGTAGAGTTGAATTTGGAGAAGGTAGAAGAAATAGGAAGATGATGATATTGATGTAGAATAGGAAACATGATTGAGAGAGAGGAATACAGAGAATGTATGAGATGAGTAGATGAAGCCAAAGCTGAGAGAGATCAGAAGAGAGCATTGAGAGAGAGAGAGAGAGCAAAGAAGCAATAGGATACTCTCCATTTTTAGTTCGTTTTTGGGGTATTGCCTATTGAACCCTTTGAATTTCTACATGGTTCACCAAAACCTTCATTTATGCAGGGAAAGAAAGATTGTGGTATCTCTGAGAGACTTGAAACACTACACCAAGTGAAAACTCCCATAGAGATCAATGAGTACATAGAAGATGGACTCTCAAAGATATATGGAGGCAGATGAAAAGGAGAGAGAGAAAGACATGGATAGATGCAGAGTCAGCATAGAGAGGATTCTATAGTTGTGCTATAGAGTTGAAGGTGAAATGGTGAAATAGAGCGCAGATAGAGAGAGAGAGAGATAAGAGAGAGAGAGAGAGCCAAGATGGCTGTAGACACTTGATCACACATGGAGAAATAAGGGCACTGCATCACACACACACACAGAGAATTGCCATCACAAATATGGTGACATGCTTAGGTATGGACCAGAGAGAGAGAGAGAATGATGAGAGAAGCAAAGAGAGGGACAGAGAGAGGTTGGTAGAGTAAAGCTGGTGTATACAAAGAGGGAGGGACAGAGAGAGAGAGAGAGGCAGAGAGAGAAGGTGGGTCTTATGGGAAACAAAGGTTTTGGTTATACTCAATATACAAAATTTGAAAATTGAACCTTTTTTTATTCAAGAAAATGCAAAGACAAAGCATATCAAGCCTCTTAATGGCCTTTGTGTACATGATGGGAGGAAGGCTACAAATGCAAAGCATGCTTTTTTTTAAGGAACCAATAATGACTTCAATAGGGGAGACCCATGACTTTCTCAAAAAGGATAATATAGATGGGTTTATTAGAATCAAATGGACATCGCAATAGAAAACCCATGTTGTGCTAAAGGCATTGTAAGTGAGTAGGAAATTTGTTGGAAGCTAAGAAATTAATTTAAAAATGAAATGCATGCTTTTTTTACCAGAATTTGGATTCATGGGCCTACATACGATTGAATTGATCTAAAGTTATTGGCTTTCTATGCATAGGATTCTATTTATGATGTCATTTTTTTCTTGGTCCCATACATAAAGAATGAAGGCAAGATCTCATGTATCAATGGAAAAATTAGAAGACATTGTTGCCACTAACAAGGTTCTTTTGCTTTATTCTTTGTAATTGCACTTCAGAAACCATTTTCAATATTTGAGTATTGTTTAACTTAATGACCTATGATTAGTGGCCAGATGATCATCTCATGCTTATTTTTGAAAACCAAAATCAAAGTATATGTGTGTGTAGCTAAAAAACTCCATGCATGAAAGGATGTTTCTATGCATATAAGCATTTTCTTCTATAAATGCGTTTCTTTTATGCGTATGTATGATATACAATTTCTAGATGAAAAGGGAATAAGTAAAAAACATAGTGTGTTCTTATTATGATTTTCAATGTACCAATGATTTTTTTTTCTATTGTTCCCTCTAGATTCTCTCCAGGTCGAGGATTCTCATGATTTGAAGAGTACCATTTGACATATTATATGGAAGTGAAGAGGAACTTTGGAAGAACAAAGTGAAGAGTACACCCCCCGCAGATTTTCTCTCCAGGTTATTGTGCAATTTTGAAGTAAAGGCAAGTGTTTGAAGAAAATCTTTTGGAAGTTTATGAAGTACAAAGAACCGAAGTGAAGAAAATATTTTTCCCTAAAGCGAAGTTCCTATCGTGAGACCGAAGAGAAGTTGAAGGCCATCTTCTCGCACTGTAGTCGGGAATTCCATCTTGTATTGGCTGATCTGTACTATAGCAAAATTATTTTGTATTATTCAGAGTCACTTGGTGACATGCGTTGTACATTCATTGCCATCATTGAGCATAGTTTCTTTATTGGCACATCGAGTGTGGTGATTTCTACTTTTAGCATTGTATTTTCCTTTCCTGTTCATGATGCATATGCCCTATGACTTCGTTCCATGCGATCCAGTGCTTTCGTTTTCCTCTTTTGAGGTACAGGCCTACGCCGAGATGTACCATACCAGGGTGAGGTGCCCAACATGCAGACGTTGCTTGTCAGATCGAGGGATGATGCACACGCGCACACCAGGACCTGATCCAACCTTGCATCACTCTCCCCTTCTTGACCTCTCTCTGACACCTAAACCTGATGTGAAGCGAGGCGGTTGCCCTGGTGATCCTTGACACGCCACCCAATCCTTCCTAAGAGAAACAGGAACCTCGTCATCAGATCAAATACTCCTAGTACCAGCATTTCAAGTTCTTTGAATTTTTGCATCATTCCACACACTTAAACCCAAAGATTGCTTTGTTTTTTGCCTAAGACTGAGCATTCACGTTCTGCACCAGTTTTGTCCATAGGCCCATGCATATTTTTCATTCTCGCTTAAATTAGTTATTTGACATTTTCATAGCTTAGACAGAGCATTAGAAGCATTAGAAAAGTATCATATAAAGAGGGAAAACATGTTAAACTTTTGGAAATTAAAGAAGGATAGGAAAGTGAAAGGTCTAGTGAGATAGATCAGTTTTTGCCTTGGTAGAGAGTTTTTAGATTGACCTCCACCTCCTTGCTCGTGACCCACCTAGTCTCTTCTCTAAGCTCTACTCTGAGTTAAGAGAGATAATTGAACCAGTCACTCTAGATATTGTTCTGCATTCCAAAACACACCAAAAAAGAGAGATGGAGGAAGTGTTTAAAGAACTAGTGATAGAGAAATAAGGGGCTCGGGTAGTCCACTCTCTTGAGAGAAAAAGGGAAATTTATAGGACTAAATGTAACTGAAGATTTAGATGTCCTTGAGGAACATGCACAAATCTATGGGATACCTGAAGAAATGTTTACACATTACTTAACTCACATAGTTTCACGATCAATTTTGGCTTCCATATCAATCCACAGAGGAAAGGCTTGGGCTGAAGTCACAAAGGAACATAGTAAAGAGTTTGTGTGATGCGTTAATTCCCTGAAGCGCACTACATCCCTTAAACACCTCTTAAATGAGTCTTTGAGAAGATACACCCAGCTTCCATAGGCTGACTTGGACTCATTAAAGCGTGATTTAGTCATTTCCTTTCTCAATATATTAAGTCATGAAGACAAGACTGAATTCGAGAGGAGGATAGAAGAGACTAGTAAGAGGTTTGGATTCACAGAAGATTGGGCCACAAGTAGGAGAGAAGTGGAAGCAGCTTCCCAAATGAGGCAATGATAGGCTATACTATATGATAGAGAAACAACAATAGCTCCACAACCACCTAGGGAGGCTCCTCTTCCAGCAATTTTGAATGTACATACAACATCAGCTTCTGCTAATGTTGCATCCACTTCGTGATCACCAGTGGAGTTGTAGCTTGAGATCCTACGGAAGCAAATAGAGAATCTTATGATAATGTAGGTGGCTATGTCTAAAGAAATGGCCAACATACATAATAAGTTTATTCTATGGGGTATCAAGACCCCACTTCCTCCTCACACGAGTACTACTTATGCAGACCCAATACAAAGAAATGCTATTCCCATTCGGAACGTGCAATATTATGTAATGCCTCAGCCCACACCTCTAGTGCAGCCTCTTGCTCAACAGACACGTGCACCACCAGTTCAACCCATAATTTAGAGAAATATTGGACCATTTGAGAGACAAGAAACTGGTGGGTTTGGAGGGGTAAAGAGATGTGTATGGTGTGATGCAAAGGAACATTTTTCCTATGCATGTGAAGAAATGAGGCAAGAAAAAGAACACCATCTACTAATAAATATAGAAAAGAAACTCTACGACTTCAAAACTCAGCTTCCTCTACCTGTAAACTAGGGGAAGGAAGGAATGAAGAAAATTTATGAGAATCTATCAAGTAATAATGCAAGCACATTAGCAGCACAGTTAGATCCAATAGAGGAAGGAGATAAAGAATAAAGTAGACCTCGACCTCAAAGAAACTACTCTAAAGAAGCTTTAGTGAAAAGCTAAGAAAGTGATCATGCATAAGACTACCTAGAAGTCTCCTATAGATCACTTCTTTGTCTATTTACATATACCCAATGTAAAGGTAAAGAGAAAGAGGGATGAGAAACAAGATGAGGTAGAGCCAGAGAGAAGAATGACAAGGAAACAAAGAAAAGAGGCTGAAGAGGAGGCCAAAGAACCTAAAAAGAAAGAGCAATTTAAAGAGCTTGCTGCTTCTCAAGAAGAGTCAAAGAAGAAGGAAATAAGAGAAGGGAAGAGGTTGACTGGGCCAATCAAAATTCAAGAACTCACTAAAGAGAAGGAGAGAACAAGAGCCTACCCAAAACTAATAATACTCGAGAGAATATTCAAGAAAAAGATAAAGAGCAAAAGAAGAAGAAAAGAAGACCCTAGAGGCAGTATTGTTTTCTAAGTTAGAAAAGAAGAATGACGCAAGAGAGATACTAAATGATATTCTATTGAAGAGTCAAGTGACCTTATCCTTAGAGCAGGTTTTATCCATAGAAAAGCCTGAATTCAAGGATAGATTTATAAAATTATTAAAGAGGAAAAGATTCCCATTACCTGGGGATGTGAAAATGGAAGAGGCAACTGAAGATACGCAAGTGATAAATGAAGTAGTAGCATTGAGTGATACTTTTGACGATCAGGATGATGAGATTGCAAGGTGCCATATAAACTCCTTAGGTCCAATTACACTCGATGATAAGATGAGGTGGACAGAAAGTGAGCACATTAGGAATTTTTGGGCAAGGGGCACACCTAAAATGAAGATGAAATTAGGAAGTGATGAAGATGCATCTTTTGCTTTGGCCTTGATTGACTCAGGGTCACAAATAAATGTAATATCAAAGAAGTTATATGATCAGTTCACATGGCCTATAGACAAAGACCATGGATGGAGGATGGGGGCTATTGATAATGTCTCTAGACATTTGCTTGGAGCATGCACCTATGTGCCTGTGTTAATTGGCAGATTCTTTGAGGAATTCCACTTTTTTGTCCAAGATCATTGTTCATATGAGGCTATCCTTCGTCAGCCTTTTATAGTTGAAGTGTGAATAGAGACCAAGGTGATGGATGACAGATCTGAAGTTATGCAAGAATCCAATCTAGATCTGATCTTCATTCCTTGCCAGTAATGACAGTGTGCTCAAATCACTCAAGAAACAGAAGTAATCTAAGAAACAGACCCATTATATCTCATGACCATGAGGATTGTATGCTCATAGGAGAGTATGGGGCTTTTCCTGATCAAAATGTCTATTAGGATCCACCATTGAGTGAGACAATAGTGGGAATTGGTTTGATGTCTCATGAGATCCTGTACATAGCTTTGAGAGTTTCTCTATATATTCATCTGCATTTAAGTTGTTAGGCTTATAAATGAAAATTTTTCAAATAAATTCAGAAAGGTTCATGTTTCCTAGATGAAAGAATTGAAAGTGTGATCCAACTGGAGAGAAGTCTGAGTACTCTGCAAGAAATTGAACATGCATGCATTTGAGAGGAATGAAGAATCAAAAATCATTATGCTCAATTCTATCCAAGAGTATGAAATGATCGATGAGTTCATAAGAGGGCATGAAGTGAATGTGAACACGAAGTATAAGATTGTTGACAAGAAAGTGAAACCTATAGCTCAACCCTTGCCAGAAGATAGCCATGAGAAGTATCTACAAGTATCTGATGACCCTATGCTGAGATGTCGAGAACTTATAGGGAATTAAGAAAAGAAAAAGATTTGATGGATAGTTGGGTAATAGGAGATAAATAGAGGAATAAGTTGTTGGATCTAAATGAGTCGAATGAATAAAAGATCTATGAAGCATATGCTTTACTCGTATGATTACTTATCTGATTGCAAAAGCGAGATCCTAGTAAGATGTTTGTGAAGCTTGCATTTGTTTTATTTTCTAAAATTTGTACTAATCTTTATAAATTTTCATGGAATGTATGAAATCACGTTTAAATTTATAGTAGAAAAAACATAAAAACTAAAAAGTATTCTCAAAAGAATCCTGATATGCTTCTATTGGATTCTGCAAGTTGGCCCATCGCGACGATGTGCAAGCTTAGTGGGGGGGATGTTGAGATGAAATCCCTCGAGGAAGTATGTGTCAAGAATTTCTTTTGAGTTTAATTCATTGATTTTGTAATAGTGATGTACTATTCTGACTGCAAGAAGATGATAACACTTACAAATTGTTTGGGTTATGGATGAACTGATTGTTTATGTAATGAGAAACCATGCTATTTTTGTAGATTAGGCCTACATGTTTGTAAATCGCTCACTAACCTAACTCTAAACCTGAAACCCAGGGTTTGACCCCTTATAAAACTTAAATTTAACCATTGAGAAGCTAGCTTTGATCCTTAGAAACCCTAGGATTTTAGTCCATAAGTGTAAATAAACTCATTGATTACCATGCTTGACCTCAATCATAGGCAAACCCTAATTTCCCTAATTGAAACCATAGGTTGGAAACTTAGAACTGCCATTTACCCGATGTTTAACCCTTTAATTTAATTAAATCTTGTACATAGGTGTGAAACTAAGCCTTAGTCCAAAAATAAAAAGGAAAAAAGAAAAATAAATAAAAATAGAAAAAAATTAAGAAAATTAAAAAGAGAAAAACCGAGATAGAAATAATAGATGGGATCTTCTAAAAATAGAAAAAGAACATGGAAGATTCCAAAAAATAGAAAGGATCAAAAGGGAGGTTAGAAGATTCTAGAGAGAAGTCCTAGGGAAAAGCTATAAATAGATGTGCCATGCTCATTTGTTTTTTCCCCTAGATTTTCTCTCGAGGTATGCTCCTTACCTTTTCTTGTCCTTCAATTTCTTGTTCATGCTTTCTTGTTTATGCTTTACGATTACGATAATGGTTCACTCTCCATGATCATCTCCTCTCAACCTCATCTCTCAGTATCATGCCAAGAGAGGAGAGAGACAGAGAGAGAGGGGGGGGGGAGAGAAGAAGAGAGAGGTCGATGGAGAGGAAGGGAAGAATTGAGAAAGAGAAGGTGGAAATGAAGGACTTGTCCGGCGTGGCATTTCAAGTACTAGGATCCATGGTACCCCAAAGAAAGAGGGTCATGAAGGCTAGTTCACTTGGTCACTTCTTATCCATGAGGATCACATCCTAGAGGAGGGCTATGTGTCAACGTTTGATAAGAAAGATCCAAACTATTCTGATGTAAACAAGGAAGCCCTTTGATTCGATAGGGTTGTTGGCATCCTTGATGTTGCCAAACTTGCTCGATCGCAAGGAGTTGGTAGGGTTGATGTTAACCTGGATTATAAGTAACTACCAATGATGGATGCTTGTCTCTTGTATGGAGAGTCGGGATTCAGAGAGTTATTTTTCCTCTCCTCTCATTTTTTATGTACAGCTCAATACAAGCTATGTACAATTCAATTAAAGCTCCGTGTTTGTGTTCTCTTGCGATTGAATGTCGCATAACTCAGTATGGACAAGCTTGGAGAAACCATAGATATTCGTCTATTTGAGCTTGGTAATTGTGTGTGTGAAAGAGAGGAATGAGGCCTGGGCAGGCAGCTAAACGAACATGTAGAGTTCAATTTGGAGAAAGCAGAAGAAAAAGGAAGATGATATGGTGGTGCAGAACAGAAAACACGATATATATATATATATATATATATATATATATATATATATATATATATATATATATATATATATATATATATATATATATAGAGAGAGAGAGAGAGAGAGAGAGAGAAGACATAGGATGAATAGATGAAGCCGAAGCCTGTGCCTTCTCTCTCTATATATATATAGAGAGAGTATATATATATATATATATATATATATATATATATATATATATATATAGAGAGAGAGAGAGAGAGAAGGCACAGGATGAATAGATGAAGTCGAAGCTAGTAGAGGTCAAAAGAGAGGGTTGAGAGAGAGAGAGAGAGAAGGAAGCGCTGGGTAGGTGACTAAAAACTCTCGTAGAGATCAATGAGTGCAGAGAAGATCGACTCTCAAAGAGAGATCGAGGTAGACAAAAAGGAGAGAGAGAAATCCATGGATGGCTACAGAGTCAGCATAGAGAGGATTCTATAGGTGCGCTATAGCTTCGAAGGAGAAATGTTGAAATAGAGTGGAGATCGATCGATTGAGAGAGGGGGAGAGAGAGAAAGAGAGACAGAGAGAGAGAGGATCAACAGCAGAGGAGGAGCGTTGTTCAAAGATGATCGCACGGTGGAGAGAGAGACAGAGAGAGAGATAGGGAGAGAGAGAGAGAGCCAAGACAGGTGCTGAGACCTGATCACGCATGGAGAAATAAGGGTGCTACATCATAGAGAGAGAGAGATAGAGAGAGAGCGAGAAACGGAGAGAGATTTCCACAGCAGATATGGTGATGCACTCGGATATGGACCCGCGAGAGAGAGAGAGAGAGAGAGAGAGAGAGAGAGAGAGAGAAGGAAAAAAAGAGAGATAGAGAGAGGTCGACAGAGTAGAGTTGGTGTATACAAAGAGGGAGAGAGAGAGAGATATAGAGAGAGGCAGAGAGAGAAGGTGGATCATATGGGAAACTAGGTTTTGGTTATACTCAATATACGGAATTTGAAAATGGAACCTTTTTTCTTATTTGAGAGAATGCAAAGACAAAGCATATCAAGCCTCTCAATGGCCTTGATGTGTAGGATGGGAGGAAATTTATAAATGCGAAGCATGATTTCTTTTTAGGAACCAAACAAGACTTCAATAGGAGAGACCCATGACTTTCTCAAAGAGGATAATATAGTTGGGTTTATTAGAATCAAATGGACATCACAATAGAAAACCCATGTTGTGCTAAAGGCCTTGTAAGTGACTATGTTGCAAGCTAAAAAAATAATATAAAAATGAAATGCATGCTTCTTTTACCACAACTTGGAAACATGGGTCTAAATAAGATTGAATCGATTTGAATATCTTGGCTTTCTATGCACAGGATTCTATTTATGATGTCATTTTTTCCTGCTCCCATACATAAAGAAAGAAGGCAACATTTGATGTATCAATGGAAGAGTTAGAAGACATTGTTGCCACTGACAAGGGTCTTTTGCTTTATTCGTTTTAATTGAACTTTAGAAACCACTTTCTATATTTAGGTTCTGTTTAACTTAATGACCTATGATAAGTGGCATGATGATCATCTCATGCTTATTTCGGAAAACCAAAATCAAAGTATATGTGTGTGTAGCAAAAAAACTCCATGCATGAAAGGGTGTTTGTATGCACAGAAGCATTTTCTTCTATAAGTGCATATCTTTTATGCGTATGTGTGCTATACAATTTCAAAATGAAAAGGGAATAAATAAAAATCATAGTGTGGTCTTATTATGATTTTCAATGTACTAATTTTTTTTTTCTATTGTTCCCCACAGATTCTCTTGAGGTCCATGATTTTCATGATTTGAAGAGTACCATTGGAGATATTATATGAAGTGTAGAGGAAGTTTGGAAGATCAAAGTGAACAGTATGCCCTCTCGTATTTTCTCTCCAAGTTATTGTTCAATTTTGAAGTAAAGACAAGTGTTTGAAGAAAAGATTTTGGAAGTTTATCAAGTCCGAAGACCTGAAGTGAAGAAAATATTTTTCCGTGAAGTGAAGTTCTTGTCACAAGAGCAAAGAGAAGTTGAAGGGCATCTTCTCGCACTCTAGTTGAGAATTCTATCTTGTATTGGCAGATCCACACTGTAACGGAATCTTTTCGTATTATTCAGAATCACTTGTTGACATCAGTTGTATATTCATTGCCATCATTGAGCATAATTTGTTTATTTGGCACATTGAGTCTGGTGATTTCTAGTTTTAGCATTGTATTTTCCTTTCCCATTCGTGATGCATACACCCCGTGACTTCATTCCACATGACCGAGTGCTTTTGTTTTCCTCTTCTAAAGTGTGGGGCCCAGGATGAGATGACTTATCATACTAGACTACTCTCCCCTTCTTGCCCTCCTTTGCTCTGTGACAGTGTTTAAGACATTTTGAAGATCCTCTCCATCGATTTTAATCTCTTGGATCCATATGACATCCAGGTTTAGGCTATTATCATGAAATCACTATCCAATAATAGCCAGTCTTGAGGGGTCAGTCAACCCCCTAGCATTAAATGATATGATGATCAATTATCGATGGTTACCTGCTTTATGGAGAGGGCCCTTGTCTTTTTTTCTTGGGTTTGTCTTTTTTCCTCAAACACGAGATATCTTGTCCGAAGATCTTACCCTTAAGGGGGATCTCACTATTCCGGTTGTCTTCGTTGCTAGTTGTTTCCACTAGTAAAGAGGAGGGTTACACTCTTTGATCTTCATTTGTTGCTTCATTTTTCTTCATTGAAGATGAGAGTTGAATCCTCCTTTTGATCTGATGCATAATTGTGGCAGGTGTTGTTGTAGGATTGGTTTTGGAAGGGTCTTACACCTCCTCTACCATATGAGTTTGTCTACAACCTCTTCCTCTAAAATTACCTCTTCGGCTTTTGTGTCCTCTACCTTTTTTATCATAGTTCTGATTGTAATGGCCATTGTTTTGATTTTTATGCCAACGTTTGTTGGCCAAGTGATTTTCTTTTTGCCACAAATCCAATAATCTTTGCAATTGTCTTTGTTTTTGCCATCTCTTCCTTTACCTATGTTATTTCCTTTTCCTTTTCCTTTTCCTTTTGTAAAGTATGCTTGATTTGAGATGGCCTCTTCATCATTTGATTGTTGCTTGCCTTTAGCATTCTTCTTCTTATCTTTTGAATACATAGCTTGAGTTGCACTTTTCTCACTCACCTTTAACATCCTGCTCAAATGCTAGCATGTGTCCTAGCAATTGATTTAGATCAGGAGTAAAATGATCTAATGATAATTCAGTGGATAATGTGGAAGGCACACGATGAATAGATGAAGTCAAAGCTAGGAGAGATCAAAAGAAAGGGTTGAGAGAGAGAGAGAAGGAAGCACCCGGTAGGTGGCTAAAAACTCTCGTAGAGATCAATGAGTGCATAGAAGATCCACTCTCAGAGAGAGACCGAGCTAGACAAAAAGGAGAGAGAGAGAAAGCCATGGATGGCTTCAGAGTCATCATAGAGAGGATTCTTTAGCTGCACTATAGATTTGAAGGTGAAATGGTGAAATAGAGTGCAGATCTAGAGAGAGAGAGAGAGAGCCAAGATGGGTGTTGAGACCTGATCGCTCATCGAGAAATAAGGGTATTGCATCATAGAGAGAGAAAGATAGAGAGAGATGGAGAGATAGAGAGAGATTCACCACAGTAGATATGGTGATGCACTCAGATATGGACCCAAGAGAGAGAGAGAGAAAGAGAGAGAGAGAAAGAAAGAGAGAGAGAAGGAAAAAGAGACAGATAGAGAGAGGTCGACATAGTAGAGTTGGTGTATACAAAGAGGGAGAGAGAGAGAGAAAGAGAGAGAGAGAGAGGCAAAAAGAGAAGGTGGATCATATGGGAACCTAGGTTTTGGTTATACTCAATATACGGAATTTGAAAATGGAACCTTTTTTCATATTTGAGAGAA
This sequence comes from Ceratopteris richardii, assembly GCA_020310875.1. Classification (NCBI taxonomy): domain Eukaryota; kingdom Viridiplantae; phylum Streptophyta; class Polypodiopsida; order Polypodiales; family Pteridaceae; genus Ceratopteris; species Ceratopteris richardii. Next base: position 34,123,375 of record CM035413.1, on the reverse strand, counting down.
TGCAAATTGAAAGCATATCAAGCCTCTCAATGGCCTTGATGTGTAGGATGGGAGGAAGGTTATAGATGCGAAGCATGATTTGTTTTTTTAGCAACCAAACAAGACTTCAATAGGGGAGACCCATGACTTTCTCAAAGAGGATAATATAGTAACTTGGGTTTATTAGAATCAAATGGATATCACAATAGAAAACCCATGTTGTGCTAAAGGCATTCTAAGTGACTAGGAAAATTGTTGGAAACTAAGAAATTAATATAAAAATGAAATGCATGCTTTTTTTACCACAACTTGCATTCATGGGTCTAAATACGATTGAATCGATCTGAAGTTCTTGGCTTTCTATGCATAGGGTTCTATTTATGATGTCATTTTTTCTTCCTCCCATACATAAAGAAAGAAGGAAACATTTGATGTATCAATCGAAGAGTTAGAAGACATTGTTGCCACTTATAAGGATCTTTTGCTTTATTCTTTTTTATTGAACTTTAGAAACCACTTTCGATATTTGGGTACTGTTTAACTTAGTGACCTATGATTAGTGGCCTGATGATCATCTTATGCTTATTTTGGAAAACCAAAATCAAAGTATATGTGTGTATAGCTAAAAAACTCCATGCATGAAATGGTGTTTCTATGGACATAAGCACTTTCTTCTATAAATCCATTTCTTTTATGCGTATGTGTGCTCCAATTTCAAAATGAAAAGGGAATAAATAAAAATCATAGTGTGTTCTTATTATGATTTTCAATGTACTAATTTTTTTTCTATTGTTCCCCACAGATTCTCTTGAGGTCCAGGATTCTCATGATTTGAAGAGTACCATTCGGGATATTATATGAAGTGTAGAAGAAGTTTTGAAGACCAAGGTGAAGAGTATGCCCCCTCGAATTTCCTCTCCAAGTTATTGTGTGATTTTGAAGTAAAAACAAGTGTTTGAAGAAAAGCTTTTGGAAGTTTATGAAGTTCGAAGACCCGAAGTGAAGAAATGGTTTTCTCGTAAAGTGAAGTTCTTTCCACGAGACCAAAGAGAAGTTGAAGGTAATCTTCTCACATTGTAGTCGAGAATTCTATCTTGTATTGGCCGATCCACACTGTAACAGAACCTTTCTGTATTATTCAGATTCACGTGGTGACATCATTTTTATATTCATTGCCATCATTGAGCATAGTTTTTTTATTTGGCACATTGAGTCTCATGACTTCTAGTTTTAGCATTGTATTTTCCTTTCCCGTTGGCAATCCATACATTCTATGACTTCATTCCACGTGACCGAGTGCATTCATTTTCCTCTTTTGATGTGCGGGCCTAGGATGAGACAATGTACCATACTGGACCGCTCTCCCCTTCTCGACCTCCTTTGCTCTTTGACAGTGTTTGAGACATTTTTGAAGGTCCTCTGCATCGATTTTAATCTCTTGGATACATATGAGATCCAGGTTTAGGCTATTATCATGAAATCACTGTCAAATAATAGCCAATCTTGATGGGTCAGTCAACCCCCTAGCATTAAATGATATGATGATCATTATCGATGGTTACCCTCTTTAGGGAGTGAGACCTTGTCTTTTTTTTCTTGGGTTTGTCTTTTCTCCTCAAACATAACAGATCCTGTCCGACGATCTTAACCTTAAGAGTGCTCTTACATGGTAGTTCCAATGGTTGTTTCCTCTTGTGGATCACCTTCTGTGGGAATGAATTTAGAACTTTTCCCTAGAGTGTTGATCCAATGACAGAGCTCTCACTATTCAGGTTGTCTTTGTTGCTAGTTGTTTCCACTAGTAAAGAGGAGGGTTAAACTCTTTGATCTTCATTTGTTGCTTCGTGTGTCTACATTGAAGATGAGAGTTGAATCCTCCTTTTGATCTGATGCATAATTATGATAGGTGGTGTTGTAGGACTCGTTTTGGAAGGGTCTTACACCTCCTCTACCATATGAGTTCCTACCACATCTTCCTCTAAAATTACCTCATCGGCTTCTGTGTAATCTACCTTTTTTATCATAGTTCTGATTGTAATGGCCATTGTTTTGATTGTTATGCCAACATTTGTTGGCCAAGTGATTTTTTTTGCCACAAATCCAATAAGCTTTGCAATTGTCTTTGTTTTTTCCATCTCTTCCTTTACCTCTGTTATTTCCTTTTCCTTTGGTAAAGTATGCTTGATTTGAGATGCCTTCTTCATCATTTGATTGTTGCTTGACTTTATCATTCTTCTTCTTATCTTTCGAATACATAGATTGAGTTTTACTTTTCTCATTCTCACCTTTAAGATCCTGCTCAAATGTTAGCATGTGTCTTAGCAATTGATTTAGATCAGGAGTAAAATGATCTAAGTATAATTCAGTGGATAGTGTGGAAGGTTTCCGCCTTTCATCACCTCTTAACCCTATAGAAATTTTCTCTACCAATTGATACTCTTAAATTTCATCAATTGTGCCTTAGCTATCTACAATTGCTTCATTCTTGGCACATAATCAGAAATTGAGCGTGAAACTTTCTGTTTGAAAGTTGTAAAATCATCCCATAGCGAAGCCTTCCTTACTTTGGTTGTGTTTTGGAAATGTTATTCCAAGGCATTCCATATTCCAGTTGCATTCTCTAGTCCTCTGATATGTGGTAAGAGATAATCACTGATAGCCATGTAAATAATGCTTCTAACTTGAGCATATTTCTTCATCCCGTTCTTCAATTCTACAAGCTCTTCACTAGTTGGAAGACTACAATCCTTAGATTTTGGTTTCTCTTCTTCTCTTGTGATGTAGGCCATCAAATCTTTTCTCATAAGGTAGCTTCCATCCTCATAGACCATGCTATATAGTTCTCTTTATTGTTTGTCTATGTCTTTCTCCCATGTTCTTGCTACTTTTGTTAACAAATTTGTATGCTATAAATATGAAATGTACCTTTTCAATGCAATTATTCACTTCCTCTAATCCTTTCAAACTTCCTTTGTGTCCTTGTAAAGATCTTTTGCAAAAATTTAACCTCTAGATACTTCTTTCAACTCAGATCTGAAAATATGCAACTATCAAAACTTGTTCTGCTTGTCTTTGGACTTAATATGATCCTTCTACTCTGATACCACTATTGGAGATGCTTATGATCTCCAATGTCACGTCTATCTTGATTTAATGACAACTCTATCTCAACTATAGATAAGACTTCACAAACAATCTTCAAATCTTTGCACTTATGGAATTGATTATAGTCATCTTCTTCAAATTTAAATCTTTTTCTTCTTTAGAAAGTCTACTGCAAATTATTTCTTCATTACATGTAAATCTAATAAGCTTTAATGCTTTAGATTACATACAAATCATTGTATGATCCATGCTCACTCATGAAGTTCAATAGATGTTTGATAAAACTTATCAAAATTCAATTTGATCATTAAGATCAAAGATATGTATGAAGTTGTGCTCCAAAAATGGTGACTCTAGCATAGACTACTTCTTATGTAGATTTCTCATAAAATGTAGCCCATTTTATAAAATGCTTTTAGAGATAGCATCCTTATATCTCAACTTAGATTTTGAATTCTTAAACACATAAAAAATTACATGTGTGATTGAGATCAAATCAAGACATTGATTGACAAAATTTGTAGAGTCTGAGTTTTCACATTCTGAACTTGACATGTGAATGTTCTTATGAATCATATGCTCATGATGAAAGAAATTAGTAAACAAAGCTTTAACCATAATTTGGTTTACTATCAAATTAGATTTTTAAGAAAGGTTTATGATCCACCTAATCATCCTATGAGTTCATAAGTGAATCACGAATATTCCATTGTCTTTTTCTTCTATTATTGATTCCCGAAGTATGGTATACTTATTTGAACTTTCTCAATTGAATATATACACCTCCATGTTTCAAGATTTTATTTATGATTCTTCCAACTCTTCTTGGTCTTTGTCAGAACTTTCATTCACTTCATTGATCTTCATAATCGCCAATTTACGATTGTTCTACACCAACAATATTCTCTTAATAATGCAATCAACTCTTCTTCTTCTTCTTTAGAATAGTCATGCTAGATATATGTGCATCTTTCTTCACCTTCTTCTATGGCCACAACAATCTTCTTGGTTCTCTCTTTGTTTTCATAGGCCACTCATGTAAGTGCTTCTCATTTAGGCATTTTGATCATGAATTTCTTATCCTCTACCTCATACTTGTTAAAACTTTTAGGGACCTCAAATAAAGATTCTTCCTCTTCTCGTGGGATTTCTCTGTTCTTTCTTTTCTTACCTTCACTCTTAGTGGCTACCTATATGGTTAACTTCACATCGTTCATAATCCCTCTATGAGAAATGTCTCTATGAGAGTAGTCTTTGGGATTGACTTTGGTATTGATGTCCAAATGTTACGTGGACAAGGAATTGGTTCCCTAATCTTGTACAATTTGCAACTATCTCATGAATCATCTTTCGAAAAGCATCTCATAGGCCTCCCTATTGCAAAAATCACATATGCCAAAGTTGTGCTCAAACTCTACACCATAAGTGGATAGAGTTATCCCTTCTATTAGTCCTCAAGGCCTCTTGACATGGCCATCTAACATATGCAATTTCATTCTCATTGGCGTAAGTGTTGGTTTGCCCCAATGCTTCCATAAGGAAGTGGTAGCAATTGCTTATTAGAGAACCTGCTTACTACTCCAACAACATAAGAGATATCTGGTCTGCTATTGCACAAGTAGATGAGACTTCCAACTTATTTCCTATATCTTCCAATATCCACTAGAGGTGAAAGTATCGTTAATAGATAATTTTGTGTTGACCTCCATAGGTGTAGAAATTTCCTTGCAATCCTCCACGTGGAATGCCTTCAATATCTGTCTTGCATACTTCTGTTGAGAGATGAAAATCTTCCTCGATTCTTGTCAAACTTCAAGACCTAAGAATTAATGCATTAAGCACAAGTCTATCATTTAAAATTCTGAACTCAGGGGATCTTTCATTTGTTGAAGAAAAGCATCATCATTTCTTATAATCACAAGGCCATCTACATAGCGTACAAACACAATTGTCTTCCCTCCTCTCTTTAGAACATACAAGTTAGCATCAGAAGCACATCTTTTGCAACCTAGATCTAAGAGATACTTATCTATCCATTGGTACCATGCTTTAGGGGCTTCTTTTAGCCCATATAATGCCTTCTTCAGCTTACATGCCTTGTTCTCTAAATGGCGAGCCTCAAATCCTTGTGGTTGAGACACATGTATCTCCTCCTCAAGGTCTCCATTTAGGAATCCTAATTTGACATCCATGTGATAGACTGGACAATGCTTAGGTGCAGCCATTGCTACTACTACTTGGATAGTAGTCATCCTTGTAGTCAACGCAAATGATTCACAGAATTCAATGCCTTCAATCTATGAGTAGCCTTGTGCAACAAGTCTTGCTTTGTACTTTTCTAGAGTACCACTAGCCTTGTACTTTAGCTTCTAGAGCCACTTGGTGATAATGAATTTACGGTTAGGGGGTCTTTCCACTAGCTCCCAAGTTCCATTCTTCATGATATTGTTGTATTCTATTTGCATGGAAACCCTCCAATTTAGATTCTGGAGTGCCTCTTCCACACTGGTTGGTTCCTTTGCTTCTTCTTGAATGAGATTAGCCACTAGGGCTTTGCTTACAATATGGGCTCTTTCTCATCTTTATTCCTCTATTCTATGCGATCACCTCGGTCCATGTACAACCTATTCTAGTGATTGTGGGATGGTCTTTGCAGAATCATAGAGTTGCCTCACCCAATGTGGCAATGGCTTTTCTATTTGGGTGATGACAGGTTGGTGACTTTCAGACTCATCATCTCAAGATAAAATTTTTCCTTCTCTTATGTAGAGGGAATAGCTCTTGGGCTAGGTTCATAGTGGATTGCCCCTTTGCCTGATGATAAAGTGGAAGCTCTCTTTTCCTCCTCCATTGCATATGGCTGCTCCTCCTTAAACACCACATCACGATTTGCCATGATCCTCTTGGTGTCAAGGTCATAAAGCTTACAAGCCTTCTTAAGCTTATTTCTCTCCCTATCAAGAACATGTACATAACATTCACTTCCAAATACTTTGAATGGGAAATAGAAGAATTTTTACCAATGTACGCTTCTTGTAGAGTCTTTCCATCAAGTGCCTTGGTGTGGCTTCGATTCAAGATGTAGACAGCAATGTTGATAGCCTCTACCCAAGATTGATTAGATAAACCCTTTCCCTTCAACATGACCCTTGCCATCTCCATGATGGTTTGATTCTAATGTTCCAAAACAACATTCTCTTTAGGGCAATGTGCCACTCTAAGTTGATGCTTGATTCCTTTACTCTTGTAGAAATCTTCAAAGTCTATTGATCTGAACTCATCAACACCATATGTCCTCAATTTCTTCATCTTCTTCCCTGTTTGAGTTTCAACTAGCTGAATTCATTCCTTAAACTTACCGAAATCTTGAGCCTTATCGCAAAGCAAGTACACCCACATCTTCCTGCTATATTCATCAACAAGTAACATGAAGTAGGAAGATCTGCCCAAGTCCTGTGTATGCATTTGTCCGCACAAGTTAATGTGCACCAACTCTAGAGGATAGCTTGATTTGCTCTTGTTTTTTTGTGGAAATGCCTTCCTCTATTGCTTGCCCATCATGCAAGATTCACATGGGTCCTTCATTTCTACAATTGATGGTTGGTGTGCAACAATACCTCTATGATGCATCTCCTTTAGGGTATCCAATGTGGCCAAATCTCTCATGCCATAGCTTAGTTGTGCCCACATTTGTAGTGGTTGTAAGAGCACACAACTCATACACGTTATTCCTCCTTATGCTAGTCCCAACAATGTTGTTGTTACTGCCCATAATCTTAGCTCCTGTCTTATTGAAAGATACTTGATGATCTTGACCAATTATAGAATCTACTAAAAGTAGATTTCATTTGATTTGTGGAACATACAACACATTTGAAAGCTCTCTAACATTGCCATTAGAGTTAATGAAAGAAATCATACCTTCAACCTTTAATAGGACATCTTGCATTGTTCCCTAGCTTTATTGTGATGGGAACCTTTAGAGGCTGTAAGGAATTGTAAAGGTCTTTTATGCTAATCATTGTTGGGAGTGATGGTTGGATGCACTCAAGAGATTGAGTTGAAGCTGCTAGACCTGCTTTGCTTCAGCCCTCCTTTGCTTCAGATATGCTTAGTACACTTGATTAGCTTCCAAATGATACCAAGAAAGCATATATGTACTTTGCAAATGATATGTGTAATGACCAAATCAAAACAGACTACTTGAGACTTCAAGAATCCAAGAAAACTTGCTAATTTGGTATTGACACCTGCTCAGTCTTTCACTCAGTATGACCAGCACAGTTACAATTGGCAAAATTCCTTCTAGAGATATTCTATTAGCTTAGTAAGCTACCATTTTCAAGTGGAATGAGAAGAAATGATAAGCTACACACTGAGAAATCACTTTAGCAAAATTATATGTACCCCCGACTTTTTAGGAGCTCTGCAGAAAAATACCAGAGGTCACTTCGAGCAAGATTTCTCCAAGATGGCTGATCCTTTGACCTTGAAATTTTGTAGGCGTGTAGTATGCTTGAAGCTGGTTCCAATGTGCTTTGGATCACTTGATTTGGTTTAGTAGATCCTGAGATATGCCCCTTTGAAGTTGACAGACTTGGAGATGATGACTCAGAGAAAACAGAGATAATGAATGTAATGATATGTATTAATTCACAATGATGTACATTCCCATTGACATGATAAACATTGCCAAATGGTACTCAGAGGTGTAGGCTATGACTAAGTCCTCACACACTCAAAAGTTGATACAGAATTGCCTCGGGATATGAGCTCTAAAACCCACGACTTTTGCATTACATTTTTATAGATGTTGAGTTGAGATTTGAATTTGAATTCAAATTCAAATCTCCTATAATCACTCCTCTAAAAGTAGGGAGATATTCTCTCTACTAAACCATCCACTTTTCCACGACTAATCAAGTAGGTGTGTGTGTTCATACATGACAAGTCACTAAGACTTTTTACAATGGAAGTAAAAAGATAATAAATCATAGGTATGGGTTCCTATGCTCTTTCCTTCAAGTGAAGCCTTGATGAAAATTGTCCAAGCTAATCTTCCAAAGTTCCAAGCCAAGTGTGAAGGCTTGAGATGCACCAACAGCTCCCCCTCAAGCCAAACACTTTCGCTTAAGTCTTCATCATTAGTCTTCAATCACATCCTGCAATCCAATCATGGATTTGAATCTGCATAACTTGTTTCCATCTAATGCTTTAGTGAGTAAATCTGCACATTGTATATTAGTAGACACATATGTCAATTGAATCTCTTTGCTTAGTAACTTCTCCCTCACATAGTGGTAATGAACCTCTATGTGTTTGGTTCTAGCATGATATATTAGATTAGCTGCAAGGTGAAGAGAGCTAGTATTATCTCCAAAGATAATTGGAGGTCTAGTGTATAGACCTAACTCTGTATACAAGAGCTTCAACCAGATAGCTTCTTGAGTGGCATTGGCAAGCCCTCTATACTCTACTTCAGTGAATGACAATGCCACTGTAGGTTGCTTCTTGGCTGACCAAGAAATACGTTTATCTCCTGCAAAACAAATGTAACCTGATGTGCTCCTCCTATCATCCTTGCATCTTGCCCAATCTGCATCTGAATAAACTTTAATGTCAATATCTGATGTATAAGGAAAGTACAAACCATGACTTTGAGTTCCTTTGAGGTACTTCAAGATTTTCTTTGCTGCCTCTAGGTGAGGTACCCTTGGTTTGTGCATGAATTGACTACGCATACTAACTCCATATGCTATGTCAATTCTTGTCAAGGTAGCATAATTCAAACTACCTACCATGCTTTGATATCCTGTAATGTCTTGGACTTCTTCCCCTTCATGAGCACTTAGCTTTAGATTGACCTCCATTGGAGTAGTTGAGTCTTTAGCATCCTGCAAGCCAAACTTCTTGACCATATCTTGTATATACTTCTTTTGAGTGATATATATACCTGAGTTGGTGTAGACTAACTCAAGACCTAAGAAGTACTTCAATAATCCAAGATCATTAATCTTGAATTCTTTCATCATCTATCCTTTGATGTGTCTAATCCCATTGACATCATTACCTGTAATGATGATATCATCAACATAAACACACAAGTAGATTACTTCTGTATTACTCCTCTTTATGAATAGAGAAGTGTCTGCTTTACTCATCACAAATCCTTGGTCTTGGAGGTAGGTTTTCAACCTGTAATTCCATGTTGTAGGTGCCTGCTTCAAACCATATAGAGCCTTCTTCAATTTACAAACATAGTTTACCTTCTTGGGATCTTCATAGCCAGGTGGTTGTGACATGTAGACTTCTTCAGATATCCATCCATTCAAGAAAGCATTCTTGACATCTAATTGGTACATGTTCCAATTTTTGGATGCAGCTACACTCACCAATATTCTGATAGTTGGCATCTTAGCCACAGGAGAAAATGTCTCCTCATAATCAATGCCTTGGGTTTGTGCAAAACCCTTGGCAACCAACCTAGCTTTGTACCTGTTTATTGTTCCATCAGAATTCCTCTTTAACTTGTAAATCCATCTGGATCCTATCACCTTCATAGAGTCTTTCTTGGGTACCAAGTCCCAAGTATCACTCTCCTTGAGAGCTTCCATTTCTTCATCCATAGCTCCTTTCCATTCTGGTTTGGTGATTGCTTCTTCATAAGTACCTGGTTCTTCATTCAACAAATCCTTTGCAAGATATACAGAATGCTTGGTTACAAGAGAAGTATCATACCCATATCTGATAGGCTTTTTAATTTCTCTCTGAGATCTCCTCATTGCTTGAGTTGAGGATTCTGGTATATCCTCTAGCTTCTTCATCTTCATCTTTACTTTGGACTTCCATGCCTTGAATTCCTCAAGGTTAATTGTATCATCATCATGTGAGCTTGAGTCTTCTTTCTCGATTGATTCCTCCTTTGTGAGCTTTGGGAAATCTTCTTCCATATCATAGGGTAGACTAACCTTCCTGCATTCATTCTCATACCATGAGTCATTCTCATCAAAGATGACATCTCTGCTTACCTTGAAGCCTTTGTTTGTTGGGTTGTAGAATCTGTATCCCTTTTGGTTCAAATCATAACCAATGAAGATACATTTTTCAGCTTTAGGGTCTAGCTTTCCCCTTACCTGTGAGGGAATATGCACATATGCTACACAACCAAAGATTTTGCAATGATCCAGAGAAGGTCTCTTACCATGCCAAGCTTCATATGGTGTCATGCCATCAAGTGATTTGGATGGCAACCTGTTAATAAGATAGGTGGCAGTAGATACACTCTCTGCCCAAAGATAATTTGGCAACTTCTTTTCATTAAGCATAGACCTAGCTGTTTCTACTATGAGTCTATTCCTTCTTTCAGCTACTCCATTTTGTTCAGGTGAGTATCTTGTGGTTATCTCCCTCTTGATGCCTCTTTCTTGCAAGAAATCTTCAAACTGATTGGAGAAGTATTCTCCTCCACCATCTGACCTTAGCCTTTTCAAGCTTCTTCCTGTTTGGTTTTCAACAAGTGCAAGATACCTCTTGAAACAATTAAACACTTCATCTTTATGTTTCATAAAGTATAAGATGGTCCACCTGCTATAGTCATCAATAAAGGACACATAGTACCTTGAACCTGAAATGGAAGGATCCTTACTAGGTCCCCAAACATCTGTGTGTACCAAGTCTAGGTAGTCTTTATGCATAAAACCTTTCCTTGAATAGGGCAACCTGTGAGACTTACCAAACTGACATGCTCCACACTTATAAATCATGTGTTGCTTGGATACATTAGGTATTCCAAGCACACATTGATCCCTGCACATTTGCTTTAGGGTTCTTTCACCTATGTGACCTAACCTCTTGTGCCATATTTCTAACTCTGAAAGTGTTTGATCCTTATAGTTGTATAAGGCAATATTTTTGGTGTCTTCTAGCTCAAAAGTAAACAATCTACCTGATTTCTCCCCCTTGGAAATTCTTTTGAAACCATGTCTTGGGTCCTCCACATATGCTCCATGTTGAGTGAACCTGACCTGCAAACCTTTCTCCACAATCTGACCAACACTCATTAGATTCTTGGTGATGGTTGGTACATAAAGTACCCTGCTCAATAGATTCTGGTTACCATCACATGTCTTTACGTTTCCAATTTTTACAAGAGAGTGTTTAGTATCATCACCTGTTTGTACTCGATGTTTGCCCTTGGGTTCTTCCAAATCAGAGAGTAGTGCCACATTGCCAGCTACATGGTTAGAACATCCTGAGTCAAAATAAAATAAATGATCATCATTTGTACCTGCCTTGGAGGTCATATTCATGATCAATAGGGAGTCATCTTGCTCCTCTGTGTAGTTGTTGTAATCCCTTCTATTTCTGAATCCACCTTGGTAGTTACCATTGTGGTTGTGGTTGTAATTGTTGTTGTATTGATTGTTGTATCCATTGTAGCCTTGGTGTTGATTGAATCTGCCTCTCCCTTGAGAGTATCCACCTCTTGAGTAGCCTCTTCCTCTCTGATTCTTGTAGTTCTTGTAGCATTCATCTGTGGTATGATTGGACAATCCACAAATGTTGCATGATGATGAGTTGTAGGGTCTCCCCCTACCTGACTTACCTCCTCTGCCTCTTCCTCTTGAGGATCTACCTCTCCCTGCATAGTTTGCTTGGGAGGTAGAACCTTCTTCATCAACCTTCTTACTTTTACCTTTATCTTTAACTTTCTTATCAGTATATAGAGCAGAGGGGTTGTTACCTTTTGATTGATCTCCTGCCTTTGTAAACTTTGCTTCATGTGTGAAAAGTTGGCCCATGAGTGTTGTGAGATCTGGGGTATGCATGTCCATGTAGAGTTCCATTGCAGTGGTGAAGCTTTCCCACTTATCATCTGCCTTGAGTCCATTTGTTACTTGCCTGACTATTTGCTCCTCTTCAATCTCCTCTCCAATGCTTGCTAATTGGTCTGCCACATCTTTAATCTTGGTCACATACTCTGAGACTGATTGCTTGGGCTGCTTCCTAAGGGTTGTGAATTCAATCCACAGTTGATTCTTCCTGGCCCTTGTGTTGGAAGAGAAATATGTTGAGAGAGTTTCCCAAGTCTCTTGGGAAGTCTTACAGTTCCTTACATGAGGTAAAAGGAAATCAGATATAGAGTTAAGAATGTAAGACCTTGCCAAAGCATCTTTTGCACACCATTGGTTGAGCCTCTCTTGTTCATCCTTGGTGGGTAGTTCTCTAGCTTTGAATGAGGGCAATTCCTCATCTCCTGATATGTATCCAAACAAGCTTCTTCCTTGTAGATAGGTCTTCATCCTTAGAGACCAAGCTTGGTAGTTGTTCCTGTCCAATTTGTCAATGAATGAAGGAAATCCATCTCCCATTGTTACCTTATTTGCTCTAATACCACTGTTGGGAGTGATGGTTGGATGCACTCAAGAGATTTAGTTGAAGCTGCTAGACCTGCTTTGCTTCAGCCCTCCTTTGCTTCAGATATGCTTAGTACACTTGATTAGCTTCCAAATGATACCAAGAAAGCATATATGTACTTTGCAAATGATATGTGTAATGACCAAATCAAAACAGACTACTTGAGACTTCAAGAATCCAAGAAAACTTGCTAATTTGGTATTGACACCTGCTCAGTCTTTCACTCAGTATGACCAGCACAGTTACAATTGGAAAAATTCCTTCTAGAGATATTCTATTAGCTTAGTAAGCTACCATTTGCAAGTGGAATGAGAAGAAATGATAAACTACACACTGAGAAATCACTATATAATACCCCCGACTTTTTAGGAGCTCTGCAGAAAAATACCAGAGGTCACTTCGAGCAAGATTTCTCCAAGATGGCTGATCCTTTGACCTTGAAATATTGTAGGCGTGTAGTATGCTTGAAGCTGGTTCCAATGTGCTTTGGATCACTTGATTTGGTTCAGTAGATCCTGAGATATGCCCCTTTGAAGTTGACAGACTTGGAGATGATGACTCAGAGAAAACAGAGATAATGAATGTAATGATATGTATTAATTCACATTGATGTACATTCCCATTGACATGATAAACATGCCAAATGGTACTCAGAGGTGTAGGCTATGACTAAGTCCTCACACACTCAAAAGTTGATACAGAATTGCCTCGGGATATGAGCTCTAAAACCCGCGACTTTTGCATTACATTTTTATAGATGTTGAGTTGAGATTTGAATTTGAATTCAAATTCAAATCTCCTATAATCACTCCTCTAAAAGTAGGGAGATATTCTCTCTACTAAACCATCCACTTTTCCACGACTAATCAAGTAGGTGTGTGTGTTCATACATGACAAGTCACTAAGACTTTTTACAATGGAAGTAAAAAGATAATAAATCATAGGTATGGGTTCCTATGCTCTTTCCTTCAAGTGAAGCCTTGATGAAAATTGTCCAAGCTAATCTTCCAAAGTTCCAAGCCAAGTGTGAATTCTTGAGATGCACCAACAATCATGTGATGGGATGCACCACTGTCCAACACCCATGAGTCATCTATTCCTGAATCTTCAGCTGAGGAGCACATCTCTTTGATCATAATAGATAACTCAAGCTCTATTTCTATTGTGTTGGTAGACTCCTTGACCTTGCCACCTTTTGAAGAGCCACTCTTCTCTTTTGCCTTCTTGATGCGATAGTCTTGGATTTTGTGTCCTTTCTTCTTGCAGTGGAAACACTCTCCCTTGAACTTCTTTTTGTTGTTCTTCTTTTTGTCTCCATCTTTTGATGAGTCCAATTTTCCTCCTTTCACATTTGCTGTGAATGCAGCATCCCCTTTGCTACCACCACTCCTTGCCTTGAGCCACATGTCCTCCACCATGAGTAAGGCACTGAATTCTTCAAAAGTTAGTGGTTGAGGTTTGATTTGAGTATTAAGAGCAGTTACCAAACCATCAAACTTAGGAGGAAAAACTCAAAGAAAATGCCGATCTAGCTCTTCACTTAACTTTTATACATCTACTCTTAGTTTGCATTTGATCTCATAGATTCTTTATGCGAGTGATAAACACCTTTGTAGTCTCCCCATCAACAAACCTGTAGTCTCCCCTTTGCTAGTTGATTCTTCAAGTTGTGAATCCATGTCTGATTATGAGTTTCATATTGATTTCTCAATATGTTCCATGCTTCACATGCCTTTGTAGTATGTTGAATGAGAGTCATAACACTATCATAAGTACTTGTAACTAGATCTCAAAGTGCATCTTCGTTTCTACATTTCCAAGAATGTAGAAGATCCGCACCAAGAGGAATCATTTGACCAAGATTATTTAAATCAAGTGTTTCTTGGAACTCATTATCAATCCCAAAAACAATATCCATAAGCTCATATGAATCAACGATAGAACTGATTTGAAACTTCCATTGATTGTAGGTCATACCATCAAGGTTACCTTCCGTGAAGGCTGGTGGTCGTATCTGCAATGTTGGAATGTCCAGCATCACTACTGCTCCTATCTGTGCTCCACCTACTCCTATTGATGAACCACCTTGATTCCCAATTGTAGATGATGACATACCACTTGACATCTTCTCTCTTTTTTCATTGAGATCTTTGCAACTTCTGCATTTTTGCTTCTCCACCATTCAGAGCCTCCTAAGCTCTAATACCATGTAAGAAAATAATAGCACAATAGAATAAACCTCTAGATAGATTTGAGAGAAAAATGTAGACTAAGAGATAGAGAACTCAAGTTCTCATATTTCTGAGCATAATTCAATTACAATGATGGTGTTGTATACTCGTGCGCTCCCAATGTAGAACTTAGATGGTGATCTATACAGACTCTAGATGAAGGGCTTACTAGTGCACAATGCTATCTAAAGCTCAACCTAGGCCGTGCTTATATAGCTTTTACAAGGGGAGTTGGTATAGATAAACATAGTCATGAGATACACAATAGTCGACAAAATATACAATCCAACAATATCTCCATGACCAAAAATCCTACTGCCTTGGCCCTATGGGCCTGAGAAGATAGGCCCCCCAGACCCCATAGAAGGGGTCAAGCCCCCCTTTTTCACTCTCCCCATTAAGGTTTTATGGGGAAACCACATGATGCAACAAGGCCTTTATTTTTTCCTTGAATGGAAACCCAATGGACCAGAAGTTTATGCCCTACCTAACGTAATGGATAGGCTCACAAAGATCATCTATAACCATCAATGGTCAAACATAAACCTCATCTAACTTAGAAATTAGGGTTCTGCAAATGTTCAGGCTCTCACAATGTGGCTTCTCCTCATAATGGGGGCCTTACAACTTAGAGCACCATGGATCATTTGTGGTCACTTGAGGATGGAATATTGAGCATATCTAGCAGACAACTATGAATGAGAGAGGTACATCAACCATAAAAGTTTGGGAGTGAGTAGACATTGAGAGTAGAGGATGATCATCGTTGATCTCATGGTGCAAAAAGAAAGATGATGCTCTAGCTACATTAAAGAAGATGAACATCCCCGAATGAAGAGCATCTGAAGGAAAGCTTCCACAAAACCTATGAACAACACAGGAGGAGAGGAGCTAGAAACTCTAGAGATTAGGCATTCAGGGGAACAACTACACACCTAATTTTGTAG
>CM035413.1:34092696-34102696 GCA_020310875.1 Ceratopteris richardii | reverse complement strand
TAATTTTATGGTTTTCATGATGCAAGAATATCTACTAAGGGATATAAGGCTTGTACATCTTGTGATAAGTATCTTATATCCAAAAGAGAATTGATACACTTTAATGGAAACATTCAAACAGGTCAGTTTGCGAAACTAATGACACCTATGAATTGGTATCCAAAATAGATCCACAATCTAAAATCTTCAATGATGATGAAGATGGTGAGAATGTGACGATTATAGATAAATGAAAATTTGCACTAGTAGAGAATATGTTGATATGGTTTTCTTTGGAGTATTGGTGAGAGTGAAAGATATGTTATCTTCTTGATCCTTTGCATATAATCAAGAATATTGGTTATTCATTATGGAAACATCTTCTTGGATTAGAAGAAACAATAGCATCAAGAAATGAGTTAAAGTATCAAAACTCAAAACCAAAGTTATGGCCATTTTTTTATAGAAATCTATGGGAAACAACTTATGCACTTGCTCCTTAGATACTTACAACAAAACAAATGCAAACTATCAACACTAGGATTCAATTAATTCGAACAACTATAGGATATGGAGGATCTCTTTAAAACATGTTTTCTATGGATGATAAGAGCTTATTTGGGTTAAAGACACATGATTGGCATAACTTTCTAAAGCACATTCTACCTATGGTTATTTATTTTTGTACAACGAAAGGAGTAGTGGACATGATCTATTGTATTGGATCACTTATAAAGTTATTATCATACATTTATATTTCATATATAAGAGTATTTTATATGTTTTCTTTATGAAATAATTTCTTTATATTTCTATTTATGATAATAATAGATGGATTACATCAAAAGAGATTGACAAATACTCGATCCCTTAAAAGAAATGTGAATGTAGGGAGCTACTATGTTTGATGGAGAAAGAACTTCCAACATCATTTTTTGATATTTCGGTTCATTTTTTAGTCCATCTTGTGGATGAAATAGAGATTGCAAGTCTTGTATGGATGTTTTGGGTTGATTGATTTATGGGAATATTAAAATTTATGTGCTATAAAGAGCAAAACCAGAAGGATCTATGGCATAGGGGTGGATGCTTGAGAAGTGCATGTACTACATTAGCGAATACCTTGAAAGAGTTCATGAAGAAGCTCCATGTGCATGGACCAACAAGTCTTCTATTGGAAAACAATGTCACATCAGTCCAAAATCCATTTAGGGCAGAAACCCTAATTTTGGTATTTAGTCATTTTTGGCACAAAAATGGGTATAATTTTTATGAGCCTATCATGTAGAGATTGAAGAGAGCTTTCCAATGGTATATAACATGCAATCATCAGATATCAGATTTGGGAGAAAACCCTAACCTAGTTGTTTGCTAATTTAGGGTTTTGACCTCATTTGATAGCTCTCGGCATGAGGATCATAAAAATGTTGTCAAATCATTCATCGGGTAGTCAGAAGTGTGAAAAAGCAGGTCAATAAGTTATTTTTAAAGTTATCTAAAAGCAACTTTAAAACTAAAGCAAACTCACTTAAAATAAAGCAAAAGCAATTTGAAAAGGGATGTGATTTAAATAAAGCATTTTTTTTTGTGAGTTTTTCGCATGGATCTTTAAAACATATATAAGAGAGCCTTGGGTCACTTTGTTAGACATCCTACACCAATTGGCAATGCCAATTTTTGGTCCCTCAGTAGAGGTGGTGCTCTAGCACACATGGGGCACACATGGTGCACTCTAGGAGCATGTTGAGGAGCAGCTATGGAGTTCTTCTTGGACAAGTGTGTGCTCACACTCTTGCTTATGGAGAGGACTTACCTATTAGTAGCTTGGTGGTGTGGATCAGCCATGTACATAGTGCAGATCTAGAGAGAGAGAGCCAAGATGGGTGCTGAGACCTGATCGCTCATCGAGAAATAAGGGTATTGCATCATAGAGAGAGAAAGATAGAGAGAGATGGAGAGATAGAGAGAGATTCACCACAGTAGATATGGTGATGCACTCAGATATGGACCTGAGAGAGAGAGAGAGATAGAAAGAGAGAGAAGGAAAAAGAGACAGATAGAGAGAGGTCGACAGAGTAGAGTTGGTGTATACAAAGAGGGAGAGAGAGAGACAGAGAGGCAAAAAGAGAAGGTGGATCATATGGGAAACTAGGTTTTGGTTATACTCAATATACGGAATTTGAAAATGGAACCTTTTTTCATATTTGAGAGAATGCAAAGTGAAAGCATATCAAGCCTCTCAATGGCCTTGATGTGTAGGATGGGAGGAAGGTTATAGATGCAAAGCATGATTTGTTTTTTTAGCAACCAAACAAGACTTCAATAGGGGAGACCCATGAATTTCTCAAAGAGGATAATATAGTAACTTGGGTTTATTAGAATCAAATGGATATCACAATAGAAAACCCATGTTGTGCTAAAGGCATTCTAAGTGACTAGGAAAATTGTTGGAAACAAAGAAATTAATATAAAAATGAAATGCATGCTTTTTTTACCACAACTTGCATTCATGGGTCTAAATACGATTGAATCGATCTGAAGTTCTTGGCTTTCTATGCATAGGGTTCTATTTATGATGTCATTTTTTCTTGCTCCCACACATAAAGAAAGAAGGAAACATTTGATGTATCAATCGAAGAGTTAGAAGACATAGTTGCCACTTACAAGGATCTTTTGCTTTATTCATTTTTATTGAACTTTAGAAACCACTTTTGATATTTGGGTATTGTTTAACTTAGTGACCTATGATTAGTGGCCTGATGATCATCTCATGCTTATTTTGGAAAACCAAAATCAAAGTATATGTGTGTGTAGCTAAAAAACTCCATGCATGAAATGGTGTTTCTATGGACATAAGCACTTTCTTGTATAAATGCATTTCTTTTATGCGTATGTGTGCTATACAATTTCAAAATGAAAGGGGAATAAATAAAAATCATAGTGTGTTCTTATTATGATTTTCAATGAACTAATTTTTTTTCTATTGTTCCCCACAGATTCTCTTGAGGTCCAGGATTCTCATGATTTGAAGAGTACCATTCGGGATATTATATGAAGTGTAGAAGAAGTTTTGAAGACCAAGGTGAAGAGTATGCCCCCTCGAATTTCCTCTCTAAGTTATTGTGTGATTTTGAAGTAAAAACAAGTGTTTGAAGAAAAGCTTTTGGAAGTTTATGAAGTTCGAAGACCCGAAGTGAAGAAATGGTTTTCTCGTAAAGTGAAGTTCTTTCCACGAGACCAAAGAGAAGTTCTCGTAAATTCTATCTTGTATTGGCCGATCCACACCATAACAGAACCTTTCTGTATTATTCAGAGTCACTTGGTGACATCTTTTGTATATTCATTGCCATCATTGAGCATAGTTTTTTTATTTGGCACATTGAGTCTCATGACTTCTAGTTTTAGCATTGTATTTTCCTTTCCCGTTGGCAATCCATACGCTCTATGACTTCATTCCACATGATCGAGTGCTTTCGTTTTGCTCTTCTGATGTGCGGGCCTAGGATAAGACAATGTACCATACTGGACCGCTCTCCCCTTCTCGACCTCCTTTGCTCTTTGACAGTGTTTGAGACATTTTTGAAGGTCCTCTCCATCGATTTTAATCTCTTGGATACATATGAAATCCAGGTTTAGGCTATTATCATGAAATCATTGTCAAATAATAGCCAATCTTGATGGGTAAGTCAACCCCCTAGCATTAAATGATATGATGATCATTATCGATGGTTACCCTCTTTAGGGAGTGGGACCTTGTCTTTTTTTTCTTGGGTTTGTCTTTTCTCCTCAAACACGAGAGATCCTATCCGACGATCTTAACCTTAAGAGTGCTCTTACATGGTAGTTCCAATGGTTGTTTCCTCTTGTGGATCACCTTCTGTGGGAATGAATTTAGAACTTTTCCCTAGAGTGTTGATCCAATGATAGAGCTCTCACTATTCAGGTTGTCTTTGTTGCTAGTTGTTTCCACTAGTAAAGAGGAGGGTTAAACTCTTTGATCTTTATTTGTTGCTTCGTGTGTCTACATTGAAGATGAGACTTGAATCCTCCTTTTCATCTGATGCATAATTATGATAGGTGGTGTTGTAGGACTCGTCTTGGAAGGGTCTTACACCTCCTCTACCATATGAGTTCCTACCACATCTTCCTCTAAAATTACATCTTCGGCTTCTGTGTAATCTACCTTTTTTATCATAGTTCTGATTGTAATGGCCATTGTTTTGATTGTTATGCCAACATTTGTTGGGCAAGTGATTTTTTTGGCCACAAATATAATAAGCTTTGCAATTGTCTTTGTTTTTTCCATCTCTTCCTTTACCTCTGTTATTTCCTTTTCCTTTGGTAAAGTATGCTTGATTTGAGATGCCTTCTTCATCATTTGATTGTTGCTTGCCTTTATCATTCTTCTCCTTATCTTTCGAATACATAGCTTGAGTTTTACTTTTCTCATTCTCACCTTTAAGATCCTGCTCAAATGTTAGCATGTGTCTTAGCAATTGATTTAGATCAGGAGTAAAATGATCTAAGTATAATTCAGTGGATAGTGTGGAAGGTTTCCGCCTTTCATCACCTCTTAACCCTATAGAAATTTTCTTTACCAATTGATACTCTTAAATTTCATCAATTGTGCCTTAGCTATCTACAATTGCTTCATTCTTGGCACATAATCAGAAATTGAGCGTGAAACTTTCTTTTTGAAAGTTGTAAAATCATCCCATAGCGAAGCCTTCCTTACTTTGGTGGTGTTTTGGAAATGTTCTTCCAAGGCATTCCATATTCCAGTTGCATTCTCTAGTCCTCTGATATGTGGTAAGAGATAATCACTGATAGCCATGTAAATAATGCTTCTAACTTGAGCATATTTCTTAATCCCGTTCTTCAATTCTACAAGCTCTTCATTAGTTGGAAGACTACAATCCTTAGATTTTGGTTTCTCTTCTTCTCTTGTGATGTAGGCCGTCAAATCTTTTCTCATAAGGTAGCTTCCATCCTCATAGACCATGCTATATAGTTCTCTTTATTGTTTGTCTATGTCTTTCTCCCATGTTCTTGCTACTTTTGTTAACAAATTTGTATGCTATAAATATGAAATGTACCTTTTCAATGCAATTATTCACTTCCTCTAATCCTTTCAAACTTCCTTTGTGTCCTTGTAAAGATCTTTTGCAAACATTTAACTTCTAGATACTTCTTTCAACTCATATCTAAAAATATGCAACTATCAAAACTTGTTCTGCTTCTCTTTGGACTTAATCTGATCCTTCTACTCTGATACCACTATTGGAGATGCTTATGATCTCCAATGTCACATCTATCTTGATTTAATGACAACTCTATCTCAACTATAGATAAGACTTCACAAACAACCTTCAAATCTTTGCACTTATGGAATTGATTATAGTCATCTTCTTCAAATTTAAATCTTTTTCTTCTTTCGAAAGTCTACTGCAAATTATTTCTTCATTACATGTAAATCTAATAAGATTTAATTCTTTAGATTACATACAAATCATTGGATGATCCATGCTCACTCATGAATTTCAATGGATGTTTGATAAAACTTATCAAAATTCAATTTGATCATTAAGATCAAAGATATGTATGAAGTTGTGCTCCAACAATGGTGACTCTAGCATAGGCTACTTCTTATGTAGATTTCTCATTAAATGTAGCCCATTTTATAAAATGCTTTTAGAGATAGCATCCTTATATCTCAACTTAGATTTTGAATTATTAAACACATAAAAAATTACATGTGTGATTGAGATCAAATCAAGACACTGATTGACAAAATTTGCAGAGTCTGAGTTTTCACTTTCTGAACTTGACATGTGAATGTTCTTATGAATCATATGCTCATGATGAAAGAAATTAGTAAACAAAACTTTAACCATAATTTGGTTTACTATCAAATTAGATTTTTAAGAAAGGTTTATGATCCACCTAATCATCCTATGACTTCATAAGTGAATCACGAATATTCCATTGTCTTTTTCTTCTATTATTGATTTCCGAACTATGGTATACTTATTTGAACTTTCTCAATTGAATATATACACCTCCATGTTTCAAGATTTTATTTATGATTCTTCCAACTCTTCTTGGTCTTTGTCAGAACTTTCATTCACTTCATTGATCTTCATAATCGCCAATTTATGATTGTTCTACACCAACAATATTCTCTTAATAATGCAATCAACTCTTCTTCTTCTTCTTTAGAATAGTCACGCTAGATATATGTGCATCTTTCTTCACCTTCTTCTATGGCCACAACAATCTTCTTGGTTCTCTCTTTGTTTTCATAGGCCACTCATGGAAGTGCTTCTCATTTAGGCATTTTGATCATGAATTTCTTATCCTCTACCTCATACTTGTTAAAACTTTTAGGGACCTCAAATAAAGATTCTTCCTCTTCTCGTGGGATTTCTCTCTTCTTTATTTTCTTACCTTCACTCTTAGTGGCTACCTATATGGTTAACTTCACATCGTTCATAATCCCTCCTCTTCCTTGAGGGTGAGCTTTTACTACATACAAGTACTACTCTCCTGGTGCACAACACTCTTCGATGACCTTATCACACCTAATTGGCTCTATTGTGAAGATTGAAATATCATAGTCATCTTC
This sequence comes from Ceratopteris richardii, assembly GCA_020310875.1. Lineage (NCBI taxonomy): Eukaryota > Viridiplantae > Streptophyta > Polypodiopsida > Polypodiales > Pteridaceae > Ceratopteris > Ceratopteris richardii. The sequence goes on along the minus strand of CM035413.1, from coordinate 34,096,092 downwards.
ACCATAGTGTGGAGTCCACTATTCTTCATTCACTACTACATCCATTGTGGCTAGGATTTCCTCCCAATTATGAGGTTCAAACTCTTTGTTTGAAAATACTATAGGTGCATAGGTTGGTTCTCTAATTAGTCTATGATTCTCCTTAGCACCTACCTCTCTAGCATTTTCTCTTTTCTCTTCTTCTATTTCAACTTTGCACATCCATAAGTGAGTGTCTTCATGCATCCAAGAGGATCCTGATCCTGTGGAATGCATCAATTTTGTGTCATGTGTGGCTCTCTGGATAGGGTTCCATTGGGTATGGGACATGTCTCTATGAGAGTAGTCTTTGGGATTGACTTTGGTATTGATGTCCAAATGTTGCGTGGACAAGGAATTGGTTCCCTAATCTTGTACAATATGAAACTATCTCATGAATCATCTTTCGAAAAGCATCTCATAGGCCTCCCTATTGCAAAAATCACATATGCCAAAGTTGTGCTCAAACTCTACACCATAATTGGATAGAGTTATCCCTTCTATTAGTCCTCAAGGCCTCTTGACATGGCCATCTAACATATGCAATTTCATTCTCATTGGCGTAAGTGTTGGTTTGCCCCAATGCTTCCATAAGGAAGTGGTAGCAATTGCTTATTAGAGAACCTGCTTACTACTCCAACAACATAAGAGATATCTGGTCTGCTATTGCACAAGTAGATGAGACTTCCAACGTATTTCCTATATCTTCCAATATCCACTAGAGGTGAAAGTATCGTTAATAGATATTTTTTGTGTTGACCTCCATAGATGTAGAAATTTCCTTGCAATCCTCCACGTGGAATGCCTTCAATATCTGTCTTGCATACTTCTGTTGAGAGATGAAAATCTTCCTCGATTCTTGTCAAACTTCAAGACCTAAGAATTAATGCATTAAGCACAAGTCTATCATTTAAAATTCTGAACTCAGGGGATCTTTTGTTTGTTGAAGAAAAGCATAATCATTTCTTATAATCACAAGGCCATCTACATAGCATACAAGCACAATTGTCTTCCCTCCTCTCTTTAGAACATACAAGGTAGCATCAGAAGCACATCTTTTGCAACCTAGATCTAAGAGATACTTATCTATCCATTGGTACCATGCTTTAGGGGCTTCTTTTAGCCCATATAATGCCTTCTTCAGCTTACATGCCTTGTTCTCTAAATGGGGAGCCTCAAATCCTTGTGGTTGAGACACATGTATCTCCTCCTCAAGGTCTCCATTTAGGAATCCTAATTTGACATCCATGTGATAGACTGGACAATGCTTAGGTGCAGCCATTGGTACTACTACTTGGATAGTAGTCATCCTTGCAATCAACGCAAATGATTCACAGAATTCAATGCCTTCAATCTATGAGTAGCCTTGTGCAACAAGTCTTGCTTTGTACTTTTCTAGAGTACCACTAGCCTTGTACTTTAGCTTCTAGAGCCACTTGGTGCTAATGAATTTACGGCTAGGGGGTCTTTCCACTAGCTCCCAAGTTCCATTCTTCATGATATTGTTGTATTCTATTTGCATGGCAACCCTCCAATTTAGATTCTGGAGTGCCTCTTCCACAGTGGTTGGTTCCTTTGCTTCTTCTTGAATGAGATTAGCCACTAGGGCTTTGCTTACAATATGGGCTCTTTCTCATCTTTATTCCTCTATTCTATGCGATCACCTCGGTCCATGTACAACCTATTCTAGTGATTGTGGGATGGTCTTTGCAGAATCATAGAGTTGCCTCACCCAATGTGGCAATGGCTTTTCTATTTGGGTGATGACAAGTTGGTGACTTTCAGACTCATCATCTCAAGATAAAATGTTTCCTTCTCTTATGTAGAAGGAATAGCTCTTGGGCTAGGTTCATAGTGGATTGCCCCTTTGCATGATGATAAAGTGGAAGCTCTCTTTTCCTCCTCCATTGCATATGGCTGCTCCTCCTTAAACACCACATCACAATTCGCCATGATCCTCTTGGTGTCAAGGTCATAAAGCTTACAAGCCTTCTTAAGCTTATTTCTCTCCCTATCAAGAACATGTACATAACATTCACTTCCAAATACTTTGAATGGGAAATAGAAGGATTTTTACAAATGTACGCTTCTTGTGGAGTCTTTCCATCAAGTGCCTTGGTGTGGCTTCGATTCAAGATGTAGACAGCAATGTTGACAGCCTCTACCCAAGATTGATTAGATAAACCCTTTCCCCTCAACATGAACCTTGCCATCTCCATGATGGTTCGATTCTAATGTTCCAAAACAACATTCTCTTGAGGGCAATGTGCCACTCTAAGTTGATGCTTGATTCCTTTACTCTTGTAGAAATCTTCAAACTCTATTGATCTGAACTCATGAACACCATATGTCCTCAATTTATTCATCTTCTTCCCTGTTTGAGTTTCAACTAGCTGAATTCATTTTTTAGACTTACCAAAATCTTGAGCCTTATCGCAAAGCAACTACACCCACATCTTCCTGCTTTATTCATCAACAAGTAACATGAAGTAGGAAGATCTGCCCAAGTTCTGTGATGATGCATTTTTTCGCACAAGTTATGTGCACCAACTCTAGAGGAAAGCTTGATTTGCTCTTGTTTTTTTGTGGAAATGCCTTCCTCTATTGCTTGCCCATCATGCAAGATTCACATGGGTCCTTCATTTCTACAATTGATGGTTGGTGTGCAACAATACCTCTATGATGCATCTCCTTTAGGGTATCCAATGTGGCCAAATCTCTCATGCCATAGCTTAGTTGTGCCCACATTTGTAGTGGTTGTAAGAGCACACAACTCATACACGTTATTCCTCCTTATGCTAGTCCCAACAATGTTGTTGTTACTGTCCATAATCTTAGCTCCTCTCTTATTGAAAGATACTTGATGATCTTGACCAATTATAGAATCTACTAAAATTAGATTTCATTTGATTTGTGGAACATACAACACATTCGAAAGCTCTCTAACATTGCCATTAGAGTTAATGAAAGAAATCATACCTTCGACCTTTAATAGGACATCTTGCATTGTTCCCTAGCTTTATTGTGATGGGAACCTTTAGAGGCTGTAAGGAATTGTAAAGGTCTTTTATGCTAATCATGTGATGGGATGCACCACTGTCCAACACCCATGAGTCATCTGTTCCTGAACCTTCAGCTGAGGAGCACATCTCTTTGATCATAATAGATAACTCAAGCTCTATTTCTATTGTGTTGGTAGACTCCTTGACCTTGCCACCTTTTGAAGAGCCACTCTTCTCTTTTGCCTTCTTGATGCGATAGTCTTGGATTTTGTGTCCTTTCTTCTTGCAGTGGAAACACTCTCCCTTGAATTTCTTTTTGTTGTTCTTCTTTTTGTCTCCATCTTTTGATGAGTCCAATTTTCCTCCTTTCACATTT